>OVAY01000183.1:0-82274 GCA_900406395.1 Kernera saxatilis | reverse complement strand
TTGATCAGAAGTCCAATGAATTACTTAAGCCTTTTAACAAAAAGTCCTATGCATTACTCTGTGTTCTAATCCAGGTACATTTCTCTTGTTCAGGTTCTCAAGACCTTGTTTATAAAAACGAAGCAGGATTTTAAGGAATTTCAGGTTCATTTGCAAAGAGATCTGATGGAACTAGGTTGGATTGTTTTCTGAGATTTCATTTTTATTCCTTCTGGAAAATACTTTCAGCACTTCATCTTTGATTATAATCTCATTTTCTGGTTTCAAATGCAATTTGATGTCTCATATGCTTCTTATACACAGGGAATCAGATGCAAGAGATGTCATCAGCAGCTCAAGGATATTACAAAGTGGTGGAAGAGAACCGAAAGTTATATAACATGGTGCAAGATCTTAAAGGTAGAAAATATTCAACACTAGTTTTGTTCTTTTTATAAAGGTCATAATACCATGTTTTGAAATCTGCAGGAAATATAAGAGTGTACTGCAGAGTTAGACCAATCTTCAATGGTGAAATGAAAGGAGTCATAAATTATATAGGAAAAGATGGCTCTTTGTTTGTTGTGGATCCATCAAAGTTTCAGAAAGATGCGAGAAAAACGTTTCAGTTTAATCAAGTATTTGGTCCAACAGCAACTCAAGGTAACATAGCAATTACTCAAAGGTTTGATAGCTTGCGTTGTTAAGTCTTACACTTCTTTGTTTATTTTTTACGCATGTGTACAGATGATGTATTCAGAGAAACACAACCATTAATCAGATCTGTAATGGATGGCTACAATGTCTGCATTTTCGCTTATGGCCAAACAGGATCAGGGAAGACATATACAATGGTAAGAATTGTTCTACAGACTAGAGAATCTTCTTGTCTTTCTACATATAGTTACTTATCATTTTTTTTTTTATGCAGAGTGGTCCTCCAGGCAGATCAGCTACTGAAATGGGAATTAACTATCTAGTTCTCAGTGATCTATTTCTGATATGTGATAAAAGAAGGGACATGATGACATATGACATATACGTCCAAATGGTAGAAATCTATAATGAACAAGTCCGAGACCTTCTTGCGGAAAATTTCTCGTGCACCAAATATCCTTTTATGGCAGCTGAAACTCCAATTTAAATTACCACGATTTCTCGTTTATCTACTTCACATGGATTCTAGTGTTCTTCTTGACTATATGCACATTAGATATTCGGACTTGTTCCAGCGAGGATGATGGCTTGAGTCTTCCAGATGCTACAATGCATTCTGTGAATTCTACCATGGATGTCCTTCAGCTGATGGAGGCTGGTGAGGTGAATCGCGCTGTTAGTTCCACTTCCATGAACAATCGAAGTAGTCGGTCTCACAGGTTCTCTTACATAACCTAAAACTACACGCTTTCAGGATTACGAAATTATTGCTATGTGATCTAAACTCGATGTCTTTTTGTAGTATTCTTATGGTGCACGTACGTGGGAAAGACACATCTGGGGGTACCCTCCGGAGTTGCTTGCATCTGGTGGATCTTGCAGGGAGCGAGAGAGTAGATAAATCAGAGGTTACAGGAGACAGACTCAAGGAAGCACAGTATATCAACAAATCTCTTTCTTGTCTCGGTGATGTGATTTCTGCATTGGCTCAGAAGAATTCTCACATCCCATACCGAAACAGCAAGCTTACTCTTCTACTTCAAGACTCATTAGGTAAAAATATCTTAGCCAAGAACCCTTCGTTCTCTGTTTTGTGAACAAACAATATTCAATGTCTTTCTGTCATGTCTTTATTTCAGGAGGGCAAGCCAAAACATTAATGTTTGCGCATTTGAGTCCCGAGGAAGACTCCTTCGGGGAAACAATCAGTACTTTAAAATTCGCACAAAGAGTGTCAACAGTCGAACTTGGAGCTGCTCGTGCACACAAAGAGACTAGAGAGGTTGTTCATCTCAAGGAGCAGGTTTGTAGAGAATGACCCTCGTTTAGCTAGAAAGTAGAAAGTAACCAAATTCGTTTCCAGTGGATTTTACATTTTGTGACCCAACAAACATTTGGTATTCTACTTTCAGATTGAAAATCTGAAGAAGGCTTTGGGTACCGAAGAATGGAATAATGTTTCCTACAGTGGAGCAAAAGAGATAAAATCTCCGTTCAGCAGGCCGATCACAACAACAGAGAGAACTCCTCCACGCCTCAGAAGATTAAGCATCGAAAACTGTAGCAACACAAAGACAAACCTTGAAGACAGAAAAGTTATTAAATCACCTTTGGCCTCCCGCCGTGCACAAAGATTGAGTTTGGAGGGTAAAGGAGATCCCACAACGGAAGTGCACCAGCTAAAGCTATTGCAAACACCTGATAAAGGAGCTTCCAGAAATGAGGTCCAAATCATTTCTGTGGATTCAAGGACAAATGGAAAAGGCTCACACATACGGAAGTCACTGAGGACAATCGGAAAGCTGATCAATGGTTCAGAGAAGAGGTATGACAATGTTTATTCCAATCTGCATGATAATATTGTGCATCTGCCGGTTTATTGAAAACCATTTTTTTACCACAGGAAAGAGAACATTCCTGTAGATCCACGGTCACCGCTTGGAGTCTCAAATAACTTCAGTGGTATAAAGTCGCCACACACAAGCAACGCTAAGACACTGCGAAGGCAATCACTCACAGGTGTGATTCCATCAGGACCAGAAAGATCGCGTAGATCCTCAATCGGAGGAAACCCAATTGAGAATGGTAAGAAAGATCTTACCATGAGTTCGTGTTCTCTTTTTATGCCTTTTCATCAGAACAAAATCAAAATCTAAGCTTTTGCCTTTATAGGTGTAAATGATGCAAGAAATGCCAAGACACCTCCACCTATGCGTTCATCATCAAAGATAGGGAAGAAATGGGCCTAAAGACTATCGAAGAATAACACGTTCTCTTGCTTTGGCTCGAAGCAAAGTTTGTCACTGAAGTCTTCTTTCAGCATCTACACACTTCAATTTCCATTCAATTAGGATGATTTTTTTCTTCTTCTTCTTCTTCTTCCGAGTAAATAAGAATTCAACAACTTTAGATGGTTCTCTGACTGTAAGATAGATGCCTCTGGTTAAGCCATTCTTAACAGTTTTGTTGTTTGTGTCTCTGAAACGTTGAATTCATTAATGTCACGGTTTCTTTTTAATCTTTACAAAGAACTTTGTATTTTCTATAGTTTGTGCAGACTATACACAGTCAACAACTTTCAAAACCCATTTCAGGTCAGCTAATAGATTTTGCGTACGCATCAATCAAAATCTTCTTGAATCTCCGGAGATCTAACCTCACTTGCTGGTTGGTTAGGTAAATTCTCTTAGTGAATTGCCATCCTTTCCGAGTGATGCTGCTTGGGTCTCTTAGAACTGGGTCATTTTTATCATATTTTTCAGACAATGAACTCTCTCTTGGAAAAATCTTATAACCGATGTAGTCTAGACCAAGCTTCTTTGCCGGTTCTCCATAATATGTCTCTGCTGCCCAGTCTGTCCCCAGTGGAATGATTTGAATAAAGACACCTCCTGGTTTCATGAACAGAAAATGGGTCATGGCTGCGCCATGTACCCCAACCATGACATGGCTTGAGTTAAGCACTCTGTAAATCTTTGCCAGTTCCGTTGTTCTATCAGGTCTCAATACCTCGACTTGAAACCCGATCCTCTGAGCCAATTTCACCATCAGATCCTCGTTTGTTATCGCTCGAGACCCGGTTCTTGAAAACAATGCTAGTTTTGGTCTCTGAGTCTTTCTTATCTTTGCTGCTTTTGCGTGGAACCGTTGCTCCTCTTCTCTCTCCAATCTGTTGACTCGGGGTCTATAAGCTCGATCAAGTAGATTTCTGAACTCGTTGATGGTTGTTCCATCATCTTGCATAAGAGAAGGATCCACTGTTAACTCACCATGGATTCTAAGACCAACAATGGCTTCTTTGAAGCAGTGAGTTCTCTCGTCTTTGGTGAAATCAAGAAGAGGATAATCAGAGAGCTGGGAGAGAACATCTCCATACTTCATCTCCCACCACTTATGGTACTCAGCAATCACAAAGACAACATTTTTGTTGAAACGTTTAGATGTTATATACAAAGGAATAAGCCCGTCGTTGAACTCATGATAGAGGTTTCCGGTGTATCCTCCAGTGGAGAATAACACGGCGGGTACTTCATGGATCACTTGGCAGTTACGCTTATCCCCAAAAAGCTTCAAAAGTTTCAGCTCACGGATGGTTTCCATTATACTAGTTTCCCATTTTCTGGTGTATGGTTTGATTTTTTCTTGCAAGGCATGATCGGTGAGATCATTCGAGGTGTAGAGGAAGAGGGAGGAAGAAGGAGAGTGTGTTCTGATATCGCCTTTCATGAAACAAATGTCTGAACGATAACCGGTTCTGTCACATAATATGCTCTCTTCTGCATAATCACCACAGAAGAAACACTGAGAATCCCCTTGCTTTATTATGTATCAAAAAAGGTAACAAACAGAGTATTAAGTACTAACCAGTTTTCGACGGTTTGGGAGGTTCTGTATTGTTTTGGGAAACCCGGTCTTCAATCTCTTTGATTGAAGAATCTGCAAAAACATATGAAGTGAAAAGTTTAGGATAACAGCAACAAAAAAAGACAGAAGTGATTTACTTGTAGTACAAGATAAAAGAATCATACCGATGAGAAACATAGCCGAGGGATAGGGGAAAGAAAAGAGATGAGGAGCAAATACGAAGCAACTTGAGATAAGAGAGAAGAGAAGAAGATAGACAATCTTAGGATTTGATCTCTTTGGGCTATCCCCACAAGAATTATGCAACCGAAAGACACAGGGAAACATCTTCATAGGCTCGTCTCCTTTGATCTTTTCTACTTTTTTCAGATTCTGCCTCATCATTTACTTGTTGATCAAGTCATATAGATGAAAAACATATAGAGGGAGAGATAGGTATCCAGAGGAATATATGAGCTGATAATTTCTGGGTATAGTGAAACTTTTTCTCTGTAAACAGAATTTCTATCTATCTAGCTCCTTGGATACGCACAGAGGGAGAGAAAGTTGAGGAGAGAGAGTAGAGAGATCAGAGAGAGACGCTTCCAGTTTCTGGGTATTAATTGTTGTAAGGTTTTCCTTAAAAAACAGAGTATGTATATTCAGAGAGAGACGTTAGCATACTATTCCTTGGAATAGAGAGAGATAAAGTAGAGGGGAGGAAGAGAAAGACACGTTTCTTGGTATTATATAGTAGAGAGAGAAAGAAACTAAGTCTTATGGTGTCTTCTCTCTACGTCGAAATAGAGAAAGAGGAATGGGGAGACGTGTGGGAGAACAAGAAAGGGACTTTGGCCAAACCCATCATTCATCTTTGAGTTGCGCTTATATGTTGCTTGCATCACAAGATTCCTTTCCCTTAAATCATGTTTGGTAAAATACCTAAATAGTATAAATATATGCTAGTCCTAGTCGAAAAAATCATCCTATCAATGACATATGATCATCTTCCTTATATAGAATTTATGTGACTATGTCTTAATCAATATAAACAAAGAAAGAAAAAAATAAACTGTTATAGCTAATCAAGTAGATTGGACACGAAATATTTTCTCTAATCATTTATGACTCAAAAACGAGTGTATTGTATCTGGCATGCAGCAAACTTATTTATCTGCGTTCCAGCTAATTGCGATCTTTAATTTAGAGTTTTAGACTAACAATATTGTGGGTTGAACCGGAAATAAATATTTTTTTGGGTAAAAGGCTGCATGACCCGGAACTAGTTTATGGTTCAAACTTCAACTCAAAAAAGTCCAAAAAAGAAGTTGTCACATCAAAAGGCCATCTGATTAGAAAAATTGTTTTAAAATTATAGATTTCAAATAAATGATGAGACCAATCTACTCAAAGGGATGACTGATTAAGAATAA
This sequence comes from Kernera saxatilis, assembly GCA_900406395.1. NCBI lineage: Eukaryota > Viridiplantae > Streptophyta > Magnoliopsida > Brassicales > Brassicaceae > Kernera > Kernera saxatilis. The sequence goes on along the minus strand of OVAY01000183.1, from coordinate 76,362 downwards.
AGAATTTCAATTTCAAATTATTGGACATTATTATATTATGAAAAAAAATGGAAAATGTCATGTCAAAGAAAGAAATGATCAAATAGCCAATGAGGCGCGTTTTTAACGGTCAAATACAATACAAAATGTCATATTCCAATAAGCACCAAAAATGCAGAAAATTATATATTTGTGGCTTGCTGGCTACCTTCTGTTGCACTTATATTTGATATAACTCGTTTAATGAAAAATATAATCCCAAGGAGTTTATATAAGGATTATACTTCCCCCTAATAACAAAACCCAAGGAGTTTATCCAAAACCAAAAGGTTGGTGGGCGAAAAAATAGTCAAATAAAAGTTTCATATAAAAAAAAAGTCAGTGGACGAAAATTCTAGAATAAGAATGAAAATTACAACAGGTTAAAAATATATTGCATCCACTATTCGTAATCTAAATTCTTGTATAATTTAAGTTATGTAGAAATTGCCAACGTCAAAATAAAGTATTCGGATCCACTTTAGACCAAGTTCGAAGTGAAGTAAAGGTCTAAGATCTAAAATTCATCGATACTAAAAAATAGCGAGGGGTTTGATTAAAGATATAGGGGGTTTACGGCAAAAAATATATATATATTTGAAGATTTTTGGATAGTTTTAAGAAAATAAGAGCAAATTTGAAAGCCTAAGAAAATTGGAGCTTTTGAGAGCCTAATTAATTTATATATTTGATGGACTTAAAAAAATTTGGGGGTTAGACCAATGCTTTATTTGGTTTGGCCCTGAACTGGCTCTCTATATATACCGCGAATGAGAAATAAAGATGGTACTGCCAATATTTTACGAAAGTTTGACACTACAATTATTGGACCTTGGGTAATTTTGTTTTGTTTTATGTTGAAACAACTAATAGTTTTTTGTTATTAGTTTTTTGTTTAACAAAATATTTTAACTACCAAAAAGAATATTATTAAAATATGGTTCGATGACCTGCAGTATAAGTACGCAAAGAGGATCATTGAAGACCGGGATTTTGCTTTATCGGCATTTGTGAAGTTAACCATTCATATCCACTTTTATAGAACGATCATGAGTAAGTCATAATACACTCAGATGACCCGATAATTTCTTTAACTAAAATTTTCAATTTGTGTCCTTGAATTTTGTTTGAAAGAACTATAAATGACATTGATTGTTTCTGATTTCTTTTTTTTTTTTTCCTTTGCAAAGTTTTGTTGATCATTTCCTAAAAGGTATTGTCATTAATTACGTAAGTTCGAATATAAATATGTCTTACAAAAGACTAGTATGTAGGATGTAGCTAATCAAATCCTCTAGTTTACTTTTTATAAAATGTGTTTTGAGTTACACAAAAATTGATATCAACTAAGACTAGTGAAAAAAATATCAAAAAAACTTAGATTAATGATTTGGAGTCTAGAATGTTGTTTGTTTAGGAAGCTACATATAAATTTGGGTTTCAAAAAAAAATATCCAAAATAATATTATTTTTGTCATGCATTATCGCACATATCATTATTTATCAAAGCTAGTATTTGGTTACAAACATATAGCATAAATACCTTTGGATTTCCCAGTTTATAAATTGTTTGAGGACTGTTTGCAATTTCTTTTCAAAAATGTTGTATTTAATTTTTTTCTCATCTTTTAGTTGAATATTTGGGGAAAAAAAACTTTGACCACCTGCTGACCAACGATACAAATACAGACTACTCTTTTATAAATTATTTATCATATACTCAATATCGCATATATCATTAGGGCATGTGGTGAGAAGAATACCATGGCGGCGATAACTCATATATAATTTTATAGCCTACGGAACAATACAACTTTTTCTTTTTTAATAAATTAAAATTCCTTATATATGTATAAAATTCAACCCAAAAAAATAAAAATAAAGAGGAGAGTCTTTTAAAAAAATTGGAAAGGAAGAGGAGAGTTCATGGTTATCGACCAAAATAAAAATAGTGCATTATGTTTTTGATATAAAAAAATTGTCCTAATAAGTTGCTTACATGTGTTTAGGCCTACATGTGTTAGTTCATGTGTCAATTTTGAGTTTGCTGTGTAACTAGATATGATTTTTAAATATGACATAATTATAACTTTTAGATCGTAGTTTTTTATTGTTGTTCATAAGAAAACAAAACTCGTGAATTCTTAGGTTCGTTTAGGAGAGTTTAAAAAAGTCAATTATTATTGTCTAATAGCCTTACGATTGTGAGGGCATGGAGATCCGATTAGCTCTGTGCATTTCAATTCGGATCATCCGGCCTTGTTCACATCCGCTTCGAATTATTCAAAAGTTTTGAGTAACAATATTGTATACGATTTATCAAAAACAAAACAATATTGTATACGAATTACTTGTTTAGATTACTAATAAAAATTAATTTATATTAAAACTATTCAAAATCATCTGAAAATTTATTGAATTACAGTCCGACCTAAGAGTTTGTATAATGTGATAGCTATGTATTTCTTATGTGTGTGTTAATTGTTATGTACTTGTACTTGCGTGTACTGTATATGTGGTATGTCAATTCTCAATGGTTATGTTCATGTCTATGTTTATATATGTGTATTTGGTGTATATTATAAGTTACATGTCATGTATTGTGAGTAGTATGTAATGTTTGGAATTGGACTTTGGTGTTTCATTTCCGGATGTCCCATGTGTGATAATATCTCATGTGAATGTATATGTGCATGGACATAATGTTTTTTTTTTTGGAACATTTAGACCAAAAAGCAATTTAGGGCTTCAAAATGTTGGGCCAGGTTTGTTTCAAAGCCTATTATCTGGATCATCCATGTCCGACCAAACCCACCAAAACATTTATGCCTTGTCTAATCTACGAATTATCAGCCGTTGGATCATTATAAGACACGTGGATGGTGGAAATATTCCTGACTCGGATGTATCACATTTCTGATTAGCTTAGGAGAGAGTTCAACTGAAATTGTTGGAAAAGAAAGCTCAAGGCGCGACGAGGAAGAAGAAAAGTGGTATTCTTCGTAATTACAGTCGAAATCGGAGTCCAATTAATTAAAAGTGGTTTTAGGGTTTTTCTGAGAGGAGAGAAGCAATGAGTGACGCGTTTTGCTCTGACTGTAAGAGGCAGACGGAGGTTGTGTTCGACCATTCCGCCGGAGATACCGTCTGTTCCGAGTGTGGGCTCGTTCTCGAATCGCACTCAATCGATGAAACCTCCGAGTGGCGTACCTTCGCGAACGAGTCCGGTGATAATGATCCCGTTCGTGTCGGTGGTCCGACGAATCCTCTTCTTGCCGATGGTGGTCTCACCACCGTCATTTCGAAACCTAACGGATCCTCTGGCGACTTCCTCTCATCTTCCCTTGGTCGATGGCAGAATCGTGGATCTAACCCCGATCGTGGCCTCATTGTTGCGTTTAAGACCATCGCCACCATGGCTGATAGGTAGGTTTTGCGAATCTAGGTTAGCTGGTATGTTTTTCTCAACTTCAATTTCAAATAGATAGCGTCGCAATTCAGTCTTTTTACTTGGATCCGAATTTTTACTTGTGGTCAGAAAATTTGAGAATTATGGTTTCTAGGTGCTCGATGTAGATGAATCTTATAATGGGTTTAATAAGCAAATGTATGTCACTGTTTATAAAAACTGAGCTTTTTCGCTATCTGGGAAAATGAAAAAAACTTGATTTTGCTCATAAGTATCTGTGCTATGCCTCTCATTACTTAGCATGACACGATAATCAATTCGTTCAATGCGATGTGGAATGTTTTCACTGTAAGTAAGGGTGCTTGACAAATGCCATTTACTAATTTGATGAACCTTGTGTTCCTCCAGGTTGGGCCTTGTTGCGACCATCAAGGTATTCTCTTTCTCTTACCAATCTTATGGCCTCTGCTTAAAATGCTTTCTGTTTTGTTCAAGTTGCTGATGATTTCATGGAATCTAGCTTGCCAATGTTTATTGAGTTCTTTCCTTATGTGTCTGTGCTTTTTTTTTCTAATCATGTTCAAAACCTTTTGTCATGGTTTTTTGGCAGGACCGAGCCAACGAGATATATAAAAGGGTAGAGGATCAGAAGTCAAGCAGAGGAAGAAATCAGGATGCTCTTCTGGCTGCCTGTTTATACATTGCTTGTAGGCAAGAGGACAAGCCACGCACCGTCAAGGGTACGAAACCTTTTAAGTATCATTGTATTGTATATCTCTTCTTTGATCATCCAACATTCCCATTTTCATAAACCTCTTTAATAGTGTAGAAATATGTTCTGTTGCCAATGGAGCTACTAAGAAGGAGATCGGTCGTGCAAAAGAATACATAGTCAAACAGTTGGGGCTTGAAACCGGACAATCAGTTGAAATGGGTACTATCCATGCCGGAGATTTTATGGTGAGTTCTTCTTAAATCAGTGCCTTTAAGTTCTTATCTGGGTTTCCATTAACTTGATTGGTAAATCTCCAGAGACGTTTTTGCTCCAATCTTGGTATGACCAACCAAACGGTGAAAGCGGCTCAAGAATCTGTGCAAAAGTCAGAGGAGTTCGATATAAGGTTACATCATTAGCCTTTGTTGTCTTATCGTCTCTGTTTTCTGGATATATAGGTTTTACTATAATTCACATGGAGCTTTAAACCCGTTGCAGGAGGAGCCCCATATCGATTGCAGCAGCGGTTATATACATCATAACACAGCTCTCTGATGAGAAGAAGCCTCTTCGAGGTCTGTTGCATTCACATTTTGTGAACTGAAACATTCTAACATGAGATTTTTTTCACCTAAAACAATCTTTGATATTGAACCTTGCAGATATATCGGTGGCGACTGGAGTAGCAGAAGGAACGATAAGAAACTCTTACAAAGATCTCTACCCTCACCTTCCCAAGATCATACCAGCTTGGTACGCTAAAGAAGAAGATCTCAAGAACCTTCAAAGCCCTTGAGTGTTGTTCTTCTTCTGCTCTCTGACTCGCTACCATGCCTTCTCATGTCGAGTTTCCATTGGAATTATGGGTTATAGAGTTATTTGGTCAAGAAGTGGGACTCGAGCCATGCTTGAACAAGAGTTTTCAAGTAGATTTGTATCAAAAGAAAAATATATATTCATTATGATTTTAAGGAAGAAAAGAGAGTATTTTCTTATACCATAAATTGTTGAATTGACCGACTGAATAAACTCTTGCTATTATCAGCAACTACCATCCTGTCTCGTTTCATCCCAACTAAAACCATCTTCACGGATTTAAACTAGTTCCTCAATGTCTAAACATCTGAAGTTCGCAGTGAAGTAAGAAGATATCAACTTCATAGCGCGTTTGCTAAACAAATTATCTTCGAATCTGCAGCACCTGTCCTTCTTTAGATCAAATATCCCTAAGAACAAATTTTGTACCTGGCTCTTATCTTCCCACACATTAGATGGAAGTTAGGTAATGGAAAGAAAGTGTTATTCTGGATTGACAATTGGTTCCCTCAAGGTCGGTTGCTAGATGTTCTCGGGCTAAATGGACCAGCTATTCTTGGCTTACCGCTTCGTGCTTCGGTTTCAGATATCTGGAATAACGGTAACTGGAGACTTAGACACGCACGCTCTGAACCACAGGTGAATCTTATACAATTTCTCTTATCAATCGACTTTGCAGCAGATGTGGAGGACTCGCCTATGTGGTTGATAGATGAAACAGAATACACCACATTTGAGAGCAGAAAAATGTGGAACCTGATTCGGCCTCGAGCTCCAACAGTTGCTTGGCATTCAATTGTCTGGAATAGGCTCGCTATCCCTAAGAACAAATTTTGTACCTGGCTTTTCACCCTAAATAGGAACCCAACTCGTGATCGGCTTCTTAGTTGGGGCATCGCACCTGACCCAAAGTGCTTGCTATGCTCCTCGGCAACTGAATCCAGAGACCATTTGCTTTACGATTGTCATTACTCGTCCACGGTCTGGTCTGCATCAATGTTCCGGCTTGGTCATACTTCTTTTCCTTCCTCGTGGGTCCAAGTCCAAGAGTGGCTGCTTCTTAGACCGTATGCTAAAAGTCTTCATGATGCTACAGTCCTTGCGTGGCACATCATTACCTATGAACTCTGGAAGGAACGCAACCGTCGGCTCCACCTTCAATCCAGTATACCTGCTCAAGCTCTACTGCAATTGGTTGATAGAACTTTCCGGAACAGAGCTCTGTCGTTTCGCCCGTCGAACAACGCGCTCTGTAGTTGTCTTCTTCAGATCTGGTTCCACAATCCTTTTCCCCCTCGGGCCCTGGATTAACATGGTTCTATTTTGCTTCTGGTTATATATTGGTTTCTAAATAGTTGTGTAATTTTATTCGGAACTCAAACGCTGTCTTATTTTTTCGCTTAAATAAAGAATACCCACTATCAAAAAAAAAAAAATATCCCTAAAACTTAACTCGCATTATCTTTATTAAGTAATGGAAAAAGAAACCCAGGTAGGAAAAGGAAAAAAGAAACCCATAGTGTTTAAAGCGGTGGTGACTGTACATACAACGATCGTCGCCTAACTCAATTGTTTATCTAATATATATGGACAAACGTAGAAGGTTAAAAAACTTTGTTTTAATCAAAATCTTGGGACACATTTTCAAGTAATAAAGATTGAAGTCAGGCTGTTGCAGCTTGCACACACTATGAACTAATTAATAATCTATTTACGGCAAAAAGAAAACTGAAGACAATTTTGCTCATCATTAATTTACTTTTACCTACCGCATGGGCATGGATAAAAATGGAAATGTACAATCTTTGCCAAGTGGCTGCTGAGTGCTGAGATTGGACCCATGTCACATATCCCCGTCAAAATTTCCGTAACAAGAAAATACTCAAGTTTCGTTTTTTAGTCATTGACTATATATGTGGTAAGTCTTCAAGACGTAGGTTATTTATGTACAAACGTAAAAATAAAAATAAAAAAAAAGGTACAAACGTACAATATCATATTTAAATTTGGATACTATAAAATAACCAAAATAACTATAATTTAACCTATTGGATCAACCACATCTAGATGAAAAAAGTATATCTAAATTTAACCTATTGGATCAACCACGTCACTGAGAGGTATGACTATAGTTGGTGAAGAGGAGAAGCAGAAAAGGCTTTACCCAAATCTCACCAACTCTATCCAATATCATCTTCTTTAATATTTATTCATTTCTTTGCAATCAATTTATGTGTTTGGTAAGCTTTCCGCCATCTATAAGGGAATTATGCGTACTCGACTTTCCATTCCCATTATATATTAATAAGTTTTTTCTATTTGTATTTCCTTCTTTGTTCTTCCGTATATGAATCGTCGATGATGTAAAAATCATATAGTATTAACTACAAGGATGATTTTATACTGTGGGTCCCGTTTGTTTGCCTCTCAAAGTAATATATTAGGACGAGCCTTGGATCCGCAACAAACACACATACATTGAGATCATGCAAAACATGAATGAGTATTAAATTATTATTATTTATTTTTTTTGGTAAATGAGACCCTTCGACCGAAATAGTGGTCACGTGATTCATCAACGATGAGCAATGATCAAATTGTTTCTTTGTGTTGTTTTTGTTTATTTGGTTTTAGCTCGCCTCTGATTTCTTATACACTAGAAGTACTCGAACCATTTTCCCTCAACTAATCAAATTTGTTTCTTTGATTTAGTTCCAATGTTTTTAAAAGTTTAAAGAATCTTAGATCAAGTTTCAAACAAATCTTCAACATTTATAGTCGCCATTTGAAATTCAGCAGTAACTAAAAATTCCACTGTTGTCAGTTTAATTCATCTCGATTGTTTTCCGTTTTGTATTAGATATTTTTACTCATCGTAGCTAGTGTCCAGATATTTTTTTTTAAGAATCAGATTTTTTCAAACCCGATATAGGCAAAGCATAAGTCCTTTGAAATAGGAATAATTAATATTTGCGCCAATAAAATTTCACTCTAAGAGTATCAAATTTGCACACAATTCTTATTGTTGATAGAAGATGGAATATTTGTGTTGTATCGCCGATGTTCATTGACTGATGATGCCCTATTTCACTTCGTTTTTATTTAGCTTAACTTGCTTTAAACTTTTTTTTCTTTTCTTTTTGTGTGTGGTTCCTTTTGAATGTTAGTGGTTTTGGTTTTCTTAGGTGGGTGAAAACTTACGTATTGAGTTGTGACTATAATTTATTTTTCAGTTGATGCAGGAAGAGTATCAATTTTTTTTGGGGTCAATTGGTTAATTAAGTGTAAGTGTAATAACCATATCTACGATATTGTTTATATTTTTTCCTTCATCTCTCAACGAACGTATCCAGATTTTACTTTGGCCATTATAACCTATGTACTACGATCTGGATAACATTTGGTATATGAGCTATTGATGAAAGTATCATTACTCTTTCTTTTTAAAATACTAACATTTTAGCAACATTCAATGCAAGAAAGAAAATCACAAAATATAAGATAAATTTCTATGGTTGAGAAAATTAATATGAAAATTGTGAAATTGGAATTGTGGCATTCCACACACTCACACCAAACATCGTGTCCCTATCTCTGGCAAATACCTGACCCTCGAGCTCGACAAGTAAGACGACTCATATAACATGGATGCCACGTGGCGAAGACACATCCGTCCAGATTGCAAATAACATCCGACGGCTGTAGGCACATTTCAACTAACCCGTCTGGTTCTCACCTACTCTTTGCCTCTATTTAAAACCTCCATTGTCGCTCACCTTTCTCTCAGGAAATTTATTTGCAATCAAATAAAATTTCCTTTCTAATCCTTTTAATGTTATAAAATCAATACTCTTGTTAGCGCAACGTGTAAGTAGATACATACACACATTTTCAGTGCTTTGTTTTGTATAATAACATCACCGCATAGAGAGAAAGAGATCAAGATTCAAAACCACGTTGTTTAAACCGGGTCGGATCCAAAAAACCAGATTTCATCATCCGGTTCATCAAAAGATCCAATCTTTTTCACTTGGGTTGACGTTAATTATGGAGTTGTGCAAACAAAACAACAACCACATCTCCGGCGATCCGTTGAATTGGAACGCGGCGGCGGAAGCTTTGAAAGGGAGCCACTTGGAGGAGGTGAAACGTATGGTGGAAGATTACAGGAAAGGAGCGGTGCGGTTAGGAGGAGAAACGCTGACGATTGGTCAGGTCGCCGCCGTGGCTAGCGGAGGAGTGACGGTGGAGCTGGCGGAGGAGGCTCGTGCCGGAGTGAAGGCAAGTAGTGAATGGGTGATGGAGAGCATGAACCGTGGCACGGACAGTTATGGAGTCACCACAGGGTTTGGTGCAACTTCTCATAGAAGAACCAAACAAGGCGGTGCACTTCAAAAGGAGCTTATTAGGTAATATTTGTTTTCCAAAAAACCTTATTATTAGGTAATTTATAATACTATATTTTTGTTTCATTTTTCAAAATTATATGTGTTGAATAATTTATTAGACTAGTGAATAAAATTTAGAATCTTCATAAGCCAGTACCCATAAACTTTCTAACAGGTAAGTACGTTAATTTTAAAATTTTAATGATAAATTTTATAGTATGTATCTATTGTAGATTGAAATTAAATGCGTTGAAGATTTTTAAACTAGCGAGGAAATTTTTGACCCATAAAGTTGGTAAGTAGGAGAAAGGATAAAATTGATTCCGGTATAAAAATGGTGAGACAAGTAGTATGTTCTTGGTGATATCTCTTTCGCCTAAAATTTTCATTTTTTTTTGGTTTTTATTTTGTGGCGATAGTAATTAACTGAATTAATTTGGTGTTTGGCGATAATAAATAGGTGAAATTAGGTTACACATAATTAGTTGTGGACCCTATTAATTAAAGTTTAATTTATTCATTTAATACATCAAACTTTAATTTATTCATTTTTTTTATCTACGATAAATAAATTCGGTCATTTCAACAATAGTTCGAAAAATGTATTTCTTGTCCTTAATATTTTATTTAGTCACGGAAGAAATTAACGGTAACATGTAATTTGTGACACGAACAGGTTCCTGAACGCCGGTATATTCGGCGCCGGCGCCGGAGACACGTCACACACACTGCCTAAGCCAGCGACGAGAGCGGCAATGCTCGTCCGTGTCAACACTCTCCTCCAAGGCTATTCCGGGATACGCTTTGAGATTCTAGAAGCCATTACAAAGCTTCTTAACAACGAAATCACTCCTTGCCTCCCTCTCCGTGGCACCATCACCGCCTCCGGCGACCTTGTTCCGCTCTCTTACATCGCCGGGCTCCTCACAGGCCGTCCCAATTCAAAAGCCGTGGGTCCCTCCGGTGAGACTCTCACTGCCTCCGATACCTTTAGGCTCGCTGGAGTATCGTCTTTTTTCGAGTTGCAGCCTAAGGAAGGACTAGCGCTTGTGAACGGGACAGCAGTTGGATCGGGTTTGGCCTCGACGGTTCTGTTTGAGGCCAATGTTTTGGCGGTTTTGTCTGAAGTTATGTCCGCGATGTTCGCAGAGGTTATGCAAGGGAAACCGGAGTTTACTGATCATCTTACGCATAAACTCAAGCATCATCCCGGTCAGATTGAAGCCGCCGCGATTATGGAACATATATTAGACGGAAGCTCTTACGTTAAAGAAGCTCAACATCTCCACGAAATGGATCCACTTCAAAAACCTAAACAAGATCGGTAACGTTTCTTGCTTCTCAAGTAAACCGGTTTTGTGTGTTGAAGTTGATGTTTCTCGTGTAGTTAGTTATACATAGCTGAGTGACGTTTCCTTTTAATTTAAGTTGCAGATATGCTCTAAGAACGTCGCCCCAATGGCTTGGACCGCAGATCGAAGTAATTAGAGCAGCGACTAAAATGATAGAGCGTGAGATCAACTCGGTTAACGACAATCCTCTGATCGATGTGTCGAGGAACAAGGCTTTGCACGGTGGGAATTTCCAAGGGACACCGATTGGTGTAGCCATGGATAATTCCCGTCTAGCCATCGCTTCGATCGGGAAACTCATGTTCGCGCAGTTCTCGGAGGTGGTGAACGATTTCTACAACAACGGTTTGCCTTCTAATCTATCCGGTGGGAGAAACCCTAGTCTTGATTATGGATTTAAAGGCGCGGAAATAGCAATGGCTTCTTATTGTTCTGAGCTTCAGTTCTTGGCTAACCCCGTGACCAATCACGTCCAAAGTGCCGAGCAGCATAACCAAGACGTTAATTCCCTTGGGTTGATCTCGAGCCGGAAAACCGCAGAAGCCGTGGATATCCTCAAGCTAATGTCCACGACCTACTTAGTTGCGCTGTGCCAAGCCGTCGATCTGAGACATCTTGAAGAGAATCTGAAGAAAGCGGTTAAAGCCGCGGTGAGCCAGGTAACGAAACGGGTCTTAACAGTTGGTGCTAACGGTGAGCTACATCCGTCAAGGTTCACCGAACGCGATGTCCTCCAAGTGGTTGACCGAGAGTACGTCTTCTCCTACGCAGACGATCCCTGTAGCCTCACATACCCGCTAATGCAGAAACTTAGACACGTTCTTGTAGAGCACGCTTTAGCGGATTCAGACCGTGAGGCTAATTCCGCGACATCGGTTTTCCAGAAAATCGGAGCGTTTGAGTCCGAGCTGAAATTGCTTCTCCCTAAAGAAGTGGAGCGTGTTCGGGCTGAGTACGAGGAAGGAACTTCGGTTATAGCTAACCGGATTAAGGAATGTCGGTCATATCCGTTGTACCGGTTTGTGCGTGATGAGCTGGAGACTGAGCTGCTTACCGGGGAGAATGTAAAGTCACCTGGAGAGGAGTTTGATAAAGTGTTCTCGGCGATTTCTGATGGAAAACTTATTGATCCTTTGTTGGAATGTCTCAAGGAGTGGAACGGAGCTCCGATTCCGATCTGTTAATTGAAGATTCTTACGAACTTTNAAAATTTTTTCGAACTTTTTTTTTTTTTTTTTTTAAAGGATTTGTGTTTTTATTTTTCTTGATTTCCACGACATTGAATATTCTCAAGACTTGAAACTTGTACAATGTTCTTTTCTTTGTAAGATAAATGCTCTGTTTATGTATTGTATCACACGCAACTGATTTGACCTGGTTGAACGGGTGAAACCAAACCGGTTAAGTGTTGTACCAAATATTTGGGTAAATGGTTTACGTTAGTAGACGCTGTGCGCACTCTTGTGAGTTTGGTTAACTTACACTAACATACGCTGATGGCACACAATAAAATAGTTTAGCAAAGTGGGTTTTTACCAATTTGAATCGAAGTGGAAGGGGCTTCTACCGTATCCATTAGGAGTTATAAAAAGAGAGAAGCTTGAAATGCTACTACATATATCCGTGAGCCCTGTCTCTCCTAAGTCTCCTTGTCATCCAAAACTAAGATGCATTATCTTATGGGGTTGGTTGATACAAGTGACGCCTAAAGTTACCAAAACAATGTCCAGGAAATACCAGCTTCGGAGAAGATGGAAAAGGCATATGTTGTTGGTTCATCAAGATTTCACAATCCTCTCAAGCAAAAAAAATTGAAAAAAAATGGATTCAATATGTGAAAATGGTAGAACATGTTAGGGAAGACGTGCTTGATTGAAGTGAAGTTGCAAGCTAAGAAAAAGATAAGCACATTCAAGCCTACTGAAAGGAGCAATGGAAAATTGGCCCAAACTAAATCAAAGCCTCTGTTCAAAGGACAAGAGCTTTGCAGATTCGAATGTTTTTGTGGTGAGTTGTAGACACAGTCTCTGTTCCGGACAGTTAAGAAGCATAACCTTTTTTTTTTTTTAGTCTTATGCTTGAATAATTGAATTGAATACATAAAAGTAAACAAGTCTTGATTATGTCTGAAAAGAAAAAACATATTTCAGTTCCGGACTTATTAATATGTGTTGGCAGCAAAACCACGATAAACTGTTTCCCGGCACCGCTTCTGGGTCTTTAGCGTTTAACCACAACAAGTGAATAAAGAAGAAGAGAGAAAGCAGGCGAGATATGGCGACTCTTTCTTCTCCCATATGCAAATCCCTATTCTCGCCAACAACTCTCGTCTCCGGGATTGATTTCATCTCTTTCTCGCCTCGAACAACTCTCTCCTCATTCACAATCTCCCTTGTCTCGCCGGCGATTCTTTCTCTCTCCGTTAAACATAATCGCCGTAAAAACACGCTCCAAGGTTCGAATTCTGAGGTTTTCCCCTTTTCCTGATTTAAACATGGAATCAAGTATTTGAGAGATTGAATAGCTTCTCTTGTTTTTTTTGAATTTTGATTTCTGGGTTCAGTGAAATCAGTGGCTAGCCCAACGGAGACGGTGTCGGAATTCGATGAGATGGTCTCCGGCACGAAGCGAAAGTATTACATGCTGGGCGGGAAAGGAGGAGTGGGCAAAACTAGTTGCGCTGCTTCTTTAGCTGTCAGATTCGCCAACAATGGACACCCAACTCTTGTTGTGTCCACAGATCCAGCACATTCCTTGAGTGATTCTTTTGCTCAGGTAAACGAGGAAATTCTGTAAAAAGTGACTTTGTGATGAAAAGATATATGATTAGTGTTCTATTGCTTTTGTTTCTTCTATAGGACTTGACCGGAGGAATGCTTGTGCCTGTAGAAGGACCTGAATCTCCTTTATTTGCTCTCGAAGTATGTTCAAAACCGATGCTTTTTTGTTTTGTTTTGTAGTTATGTTTTGGGGGCATTATTGGTTCTGTGGTGATGATCCTGCACGCAAATTGAGTTTTAATTTATAACTCTGCAACAGATAAACCCTGAGAAGGCTAGGGAAGAGTTTCGTAGTGCCTCGCAGATGAATGGAGGAACTGGGATGAAAGATTTTATGGATGGAATGGGACTTGGGATGCTTGTAGAACAGGTACGTTGTAGCATTGTGTGTACTTCTGATGGAATTTGTTGCTGAAATGTGTTTTAAAAATGGTGTTATTGGCTAATCAGTCATGATGTATTCCTCTGTGGTAGCCGTGTGAATTTCAATGTTTCTGATACTTAATCTCGGTGTCTCAAATGGATGTGATTGCCTCTTACTGTTCTGCTTATGATACTGACTGTCGTTTTTGGTTGATGAAAGCTGGGGGAACTTAAACTTGGAGAATTGCTCGATACACCGCCTCCTGGATTGGATGAAGCCATTGCCATTTCTAAGGTAAATTTTGATATTATATCAGATCCTTCCTCTTCGTCTTGATTTTGTTGTGTTTTTCCATTCTTGTCTCCTGCTGATTGTTAAAGGTCTTCACAGGTCATTCAATTTTTGGAATCACCCGAGTATAACATGTTCACCAGAATCGTGTTCGATACTGCACCAACGGTGAGCAGGCCTTACGGAAATCTTCCCTCTCTTTTCTTTGTTGTGCAAAATAATTGTTAAAAAACAAAGTTTGTTGCTATTTACAGGGTCATACACTAAGGCTACTCTCCTTACCTGACTTCCTGGACGCGTCTATTGGTAAAATCTTGAAGGTTAGCAATGTTGATAAACCATTTCTTCTAGCTTCTTGTGTTAGTTTGTTTACCAAAGTGCCAATATCTTTCTCAGCTTTTGTCTTATCAAATATCCTTCTGCATCTTCAGCTTAGGCAGAAAATAACCTCGGCTACTTCAGCAATCAAATCAGTCTTTGGGAAAGAAGAAAACCGGCCTGATGCTGTAAGTCTTTGTGTATATTGGCGGATATTAGTCTTTATATTTTGAAGTCACCGTTTCATTTCTTTTATATTTCTCTGGATGTGAAAGGCTGACAAATTGGAACGACTAAGAGAAACGATGGTTAAAGTTCGCGAGCTTTTCCGTGACACAGAGTCAACAGAATTCGTCATTGTCACTATCCCAACGGTAATATATACATACACATACATGTCCTTAAAGGTCTTCCTATTTTGAAGGATTGCGTAAAAATATTTGTTTTTTTTTCCTTATCTTAAACACAAGTGTGATAAAATCCATTGTCTAAACTTCCATTGATGTTAGTCTAAAGTTAGCATCTCACCACTCTTACTGTTCGTTTATTCCCTAAAGGTAATGGCTGTGAGCGAGTCTTCTAGGTTAAGTGCTTCCTTGAAGAAGGAAAGTGTTCCTGTCAAAAGACTCGTTGTTAATCAGATTCTCCCGCCATCCTCCTCGGACTGCAAATTTTGTTCCATTAAGAGAAAGGTAATAAATACACACACACACACACACACACAAACTTCTCATTAACTAAAGAACTCTTTAATCTGAAGATCGGTCTTGTCTACTCCTCAAACCACAAAGAGCTTCTGACCGTGTTTTTGTTGTTTGTATGCATCTAAAACATGAAAAATGAAAATGCAGGATCAAATGCGTGCTCTTGATATGATCCGGGAAGATTCAGAACTCTCTGGTTTGACACTGATGGAGGCTCCGCTGGTTGATATGGAGATCAGAGGTGTCCCAGCTCTACGCTTCTTGGGCGATATCATTTGGAAATAAGATCATCTCACACTGTTAATTATAATGAAGAAGAAGCAACATTCACTTGTACGAAATAGTGTTGGTTATTACATTTCATAGTTTTGGTACTGATGCTGAATTATCCTTGGATGAACCCAACACTCTGACTATTTGGTCTCTGGGTAAAAAATGAAATTTGACGAGTTTATCACATTCGCAGCAGCTTCTTTCTTTATTAGTCTTATAGAAGAAAAAGAGACTTTATGTCTATGCAGAATCAATTTCAAACTATTGAACTTATTCAGTAGTTGCCACTTTTGGTGGGTGCAAAATGTTCAATTTAAATCTTTAGTGCTTGAAACAAGAAATATTGCAATTCTTGGGGAGCAAAGCCGCAAGATATTTACATAGTTATGCGTAGAATGAGACCTAAAGTAAGCCATTGCTTTACATAATAAAACAGCAAGGCTTCACCTTTTACACAACCAAAAGGAGGTTTTAACTTAAGCCAGTGTAATCCAAAATACATTTATTTACTGACTTAAATCTAAAACCCTCTATTTTATTTACAAATTATTTGCAAAATATATATAACATGAACCATCTTCAGGTGCTTTGCTTAGTTAGGCTGTACATATAGCTCTCTGTTCATCAAATTATCCCTCTTGTTCTGGTTGTGTTATAAGTTAAGAAGCTTGAGGTTTACTTACTCAAATGGCTAAGGAGTAGCATTTGCGGTAAGAGATGATGAGAGCCCGATTCTTCTCTCTGCAGGACAAAAAAGAGTGATTCATGATCATGTTCATGACCGTGATTTTGTCTTACCGGGTTTATACAGAGAATAAATGTTTACCTCCGGTGGTGATAAGTTTCTCAACCCGGGCAACGATGTGTTTCCCATATGTGTATCTCTTCAGTGCATTCAGGTGGACTTTGATGCGAGAGAGAATGAGTGCAAGGCTTTGATCATCGCATGTTTCAAGAACCTTTTGCACTACATAGTTCCCGAATGGATCTTTCATCATCGCCTGCAAAATTGTTTTCAGGGTAAGGTTTCTGGTTTTGTGAGACTTTTAAAGACATTTCAGGAGACATGCGGGTGCAAACGATTTTTTTAGTTGCAGACCTGAAGAGGCTCGTTTTCATCAGTATAACCAAGCATCTCATTCACTAGAACCTGACGTTCCTCTGGGCCGCCAAATGTTAAGCACTTTTCGACAACATTAGAAGCAAACTTCTGTTGACTCATCTTCACAATCTGTCCAGCAAGCTTATTGATAATTTCTGACCGTTCATGAGGTTTACCGTGTTGTATGATATGCTACAGCCGGAATCAAGATTAACCTTTATCAAGGTGTCCATTTTCATGAAGCAAAAACGTAAAATCAAGCTTCAGAAACTTACCTGAATAACATAATTTCCGTACTGATCTTGAGCTAGAGTGCAGACTGAATTCATGATTTCCTCCATAATGATTCGTTGGGTTTCTGTGTCATCAATATGCTCCAGTACCCTCTGCGAGATTCCAAAGAAGTACATTACAAGTACAGTTAATAGCCGACAAGAAAAAAACTGGAAATTTGATTCTATCACCAAGAAACCATAAGGTGTGATGTATATATCGAACCTGGATTACACGGCATCCATAAGGGTGTGTTGAAAGAGCTAAGACTTTCCCGTAAAATGAGGAAATAATGAACTGTATCCAATCCTGAGGAAGACGCTCTATACACTTCTGGATCACATGATTACCATTCTGATCATGAACACATTTCATGACAGACCCATCAAGCTCTTGCACCATTCGAGATTGCTGCTCCAAATCAACCACCTCTAACGCCTGTATCAATATCGCAGACACAAGATAGGAGACACTCAGAAAAGTCAAAAGTCTATCTCTATAAAACCCTTAACCACTATATATAATAAGTAGGGTCAAAACAATGTCTTTATATTGAGTACCTTTTGGATAACCCTGCAGCCATACATTTGTAGAGAGAGAGCCAAAACGTGGCCTGTAACTTGTTCAGCGAGTTCTTTTCTCTGTCTGCTTGTACCATGCTCAAAAAACTTAAACAAAACCAGAACAACATATGAGTAAACCGACACATCTAGCCATGTGCATTGAAATGATTTGGATGCTAGAGCTCGTACCTTTTGAATGACATAATTTCCAAAGACATCTGTCATTAAAGTGCGACCATAAGGAAGTATCTCAGGGAATATTGCATTTTTTTCCTCATCCGTTGCAGTCTCAAGTTTTTGCTGAATGAAACGACTTCCATACTGATCCATGCTGCACGTGGTGTGAAATCAAAACAAAAGTGAACTAGTAACCTTGAGTGAAGTTTATTAGATAAGGAAAGGTACCTGAACTCAATCACATGACCAACTATTTCTGAAAGCTCCAAAGACCTTGTCTTGTTGTTTTTGAACCCCTCTAGTAAGGATGCTTCTGTTGTGCTGCCAATATCTACATGGGATGATCCCTGTAATCCTCCAAAAGGGACTTTCATCATTGAAGCAGATTGTTGCATTCGCATGTTCTGGAGATTTCTTGAATTCTTGGAAGGAGAAGGCAAATGGTTTCCCAGATACATGCTACCAAGATCATATGAAGGATTCTCAAAGAATCTAGAATTTGCAGCACTGTGGTTACCCAGCTGTTGCCTGTTTTGAGCAAGTAACATCGCGAGGTATTCACTAGCAGTATCTCCGTTTGAAGTCCTGAAATTGTTTCTAAGAAGAGAATGATCACTTGGTGCACCAGTAGCTGATGCCGTATGCAGATACTGGCTGTAATGGGGGTCCATAACTGGAGAGTGAAGCTCAGAAGCAACTTGCTTTATCAATCTGTTCAACCTTTGTCTATCCCCTTCCCCAGTCAAATGTGAGCCTGAAACAAAAGGATAAAACCAAATAGATCAATCTAAGGCAATACGTTTTTGTGTTTGTGTGTATGAGAGTAAGAGAGACAAAGAGATCAACAGAGAGAGAGGAAGAATGCGAGACCTTCAGCGGAATAGTGCTCAGCTAACGAATTGAGCTTGTTATTTACCAAATAACCACCAGCTGTGGAGAAGTCTGTTCCATTAATATTTGCATTCTCAATATTGACATCAGATAAGCCGAGGTTTCCTAATCTCGAACGGTCTGAAGTGGAGTAAAGACTCGCTGAAGAGGAGGTTCGTTTAGGGATATTGACCTGTCCGTGAGAACCCACTGTAGAAGAACCAAGACTTGTTCCATACCCACTCATAATTCCACCATAATTTGCAGAAAATAAGGGATCGTTTGACTCTGTCGTAGCAATATTTTGTTGCCGCAAAGCCTTCTTATGACCGTTGGGTATGTAACGCATGACATCAGATTGATTCTCCAATTCCACCTGAAGCTGCGACTGTATATGGTTATCTTTTACTTGACTCATCTCTGACATGTTCAACCTCGACAGTGTGTCAGCAACTTCAGCAGCAGTGTAAGATTCACAGTTTTGGATGAGTGTGCCAAAAGTATTCTTCTTATCGACAGGGCCGACTCTAGTACCAATAGGAGGGAGACCAGAGGCCGGAGATCGCCCTACTAGATGTGAGTCAGGAGTTCTATTCCTTGGCACTGGAGAAGTCATGGTGGATCCAAGCATAGTACTTGGACTGTTTTGGGCTGCAGAATGTAATGATTCATGGAATGCTAATGGGTTGTCAAATCCACCCGCACTGAAATTTGATGAAGCAGCAGGATCTTTCATGTCACGGAAAGTGTTGCAACTTGCAGGCCGAGAGAGTTGGCTGCATAAGGCTGTATCTCGGTCAAGTCCTTCCTGAAAAAGGTACAAGTAAAAAACCGGGCACTATTTAGACACCTCACAACTAGTATATCCTCAACGGCATGACAATAAGCACCAATGTATAGACATTACCTGAAGTATATCGGCGAAACTCTTCCTTCTCGGTCCAAGCCCGGGATATCCAGATAATCCAATCACCTCTTCTCTGCTTTGATCTAGCCGCTGCACCTTCTGAGAGCGTCCCTGGACTACGGCATTCCTCAGTTCCATCAAATCATTCTCCGCCTGCTCAACTGGAACCCCTGGCTGAACCGAGAAGAGCGATGAGGAGTTGTCGGCTTCAACCACTTTCTTCCTCCATTCCCCAACAGGATCGAACACAGACACGCTGTTGTGAAACCTTTGAGCAACCCTCCAATCCTCTCTAGACAGCAACGGAGGCGGCAACCTCGGATTTGAGTGTTCATTAGAATAGTAATACGAGAGGTACGCAGGGTGCCAACGTAACTCATCATCAGACAAAAGCTCGACTCCATTGTTAGTGCTACTACTGCTAATATTCCCAACATCTCTATAATCAGAGTTGTTCAAGTACTGATTATCCATGGCCCTCAACAAACCTTCCACCGTCGGTGGCGCGCTTCCGCTTCTGTGCACGTCAATGCCTCGTTCTCGTTCTCGGCCAAATGTTTGCCGGTTACGATGTTGTTGCAGCAAAGATTCGAGCTCCTTCTGGAATCGATCCTCGAGATCCACATTGGATCCTCGATTCACACTTGTCAAATTTGATCTCGTATCCATGTAACTATCAGTAACCATCTCTTCCTTTCATCTGAATCTATATAGACCTGCAAAACCAGAAAAAAAAACAATTTCGTGTCGGTGTGTCAAGGGTCTTTCCAAAATTAACGAAATAAGAGAATCCATCAGTTTCTAAGAAGAAATGATCAGAGATCAGAGAATCCGATCGCGATCAAAGAAATCACCTTTCGATTTCAATGTATACGAAGACCTTTCGAAGATGAACGATGAAGATGAACGATATCGTTCTCACGTTCACGCAAACAACAAAACGCAGAGGGTAAATCAGGAGACCGATTTTGAGGAGAGAATCAAATGACGGCCATTGTTGGAGAAACTCAGAGAGCGAGTGAGATTTTAAAGGGGAAGAAATCTAGTGACGATGAGAAATTGGTAGGAGATCGAAGAAAGGGAGAAGGTAAAGACAAAAAAAGGCTAAGCATGGAAGTCTGAGATCGCCTTCATCCTCTGCTATTTTCTTCCAAACTGTCACTTCTATTAAATTCGATATATCTCTTCTTCTTTTTTTTTATATGTCCTTTTGTTATTTTTTAATTCTTAAACGTCACTATGGGTAATTTCTTGCATGTTTGCCCAAAGAAGAACTACAATAGCATTTGCCACCGACTGTTTCGAGATGGTGAAGATAGTGTCTACACCGACGGATTGGCCAGCTTTCGCGATTTTTCTGGAAAAAATCGATAGACTGAAACGTCTTTTTTCGTATTTCTCTTTATCTTTGATTTTTCGCTATTTAAATTCTAAGGCAGATAATCTAGCAAAAAGTGCTAGACTTTACTCGTCTGATATTGTTTATGTAAACTCTTCACCTCCGGTTTGGATTACCATGCCGTTTTAATTTTATAAGTTGTTGACCAAAAAAAAAAAAAAAAAAAAANAATTTTTGAAAAAAAAAAAAAAAAAAAAAAAAAAACAAATTCTTAAAGGTTGGTACAAATAGTAGAACAACCTAATTCTTAAAGGTTATAGAAGAAGCGATTACTACGAGACCGTATGGATATATGAAAAATATAAAGGATAATAATGCTGCTCTGATCATTAATTAATGATTGAATTTCTTATTGAAAAATCACATCAAAAATCAAGAATTTCTTAGTATTTATTAATAAACAAAAAAATTCGCTTAATTTATAGTATTAAAGAAAACGAAAAAAAGTTTGCTATAATGATACAAATTCAAAATTTAATTTATCTATTTTTTTAGTAGATTTTTTTTTAGAAGAGATATGATTATAATATAATTTTAATTTTCTTAACATTTGAATATATACTCATTTTATATATCATGCAAATTTGAATTTGGACGGTGATTGCCACTAGATTAGTGTTAACAATTAATTGGTTATATTTAATAAAAGCATAATTAATATCTACACAATTAAGCCTATCCCGTATCCACAATAATACAAAAAAAAAAAAAATCATTTTCGTTCAAGTTCAAATATTTAATTATTATATTACCTATTAATATTATTTAATTATATTTTAATGATATATCGTGAGTATTCGCTATTCAGCATCTTATGAACTTATCCGAGGCGGAGGCTCAATAAAATGGGCTCACGAGAAAGCCCATAGACCATAGTATCTCAAATGGACTTCATTGTTGATGATTAGGCTTAGGCGCTGATCTTTTCGTAAGTGTGACTCTTCTTTCTTTTTTTTCTTTCGTAATTTACAAATTCCACTCAACATATGAAATCGTTGTTAACACACAACAAACCATTCATTTATAAAATTTATGAACGACAGTCATTTCACAAACACAGTTAACTTAAGTAAGTCAAATAAACTCTTGCAGCCCACTCAAACTTTCCTTGGAACTCGGACTTTATTCCAAGTAAATGACTGAAACACCCCTACTCGGAACGCTATTCGAAGTAAGTCTGAGAGGGTTAAACCGTATTTTATTGAGAATTGCCATTACAGTGGTTTCCATTCCATTTTTGGCGTTTCATTCACAAGCATCTTCTTCTTCTTCCCATGATCGCTTCGCTTCCCAACGCAATCCTCTTCAGCCAAGTCTGAATCTCCCTCTTTCTTTTGCCACGATCTTCCATGTCAGTCGCTTCCATTCGCCGTTTAGCAGTCGGAGCCGCCGTAATTGCCGCTGCATCCGGTGGCGCTGTCTACCTGGCCCCGTCGGTTGCCTCCAGCGACAGAGGCGGTGGTCCGATTCTAGATTCACTGAAGCGTAGGATTGGTGATCCCACCGCTTCCGTTCCTTCTCGATCTGTTCAAGAGTCTGTTCTGATTGGAGCCAGGTCTTCTAATCCGCTCGATGTCCTCGTCATCGGCGGTGGAGCCACCGGTTCCGGAGTCGCTCTCGACGCTGCTACACGTGGCCTCCGTGTTGGTCTTGTAGAGCGAGAGGATTTCTCCTCCGGGACGTCTTCGCGATCAACAAAGCTAATTCATGGAGGTAATCATACGTTTTGAATTTTGTATGTGGGCTGGCGTTGGGTATTCGAAATTCGGATAAGAACTTCTCTGGATCATGGGATATAGCTGGTATTATAAAACAATTTCTTGGTTTACCAGTTGGAATTGAATGGTATTGATCATCGAGTAGGCGCTCACGATCCTTGGTTAATCAACTAGCGGAATCAGATTTAAGGTGTTAGAAAATTTGGCCAAGCCTCCTATTATCAATCTGTTAAGGACAATGTTTGGATTTCCAGAGGAATAATTCAAGAATTTATAGCTTGCTACTTGGTTTTCCGCCTCTCATTGTTGTACTACTGTTTGTTAGTTCGATAATTCAAGGCATATAATGTAAGTACTCGTTTACGCTGATCTTAATAGGGGTTCGCTACCTGGAGAAAGCTGTTTTCAATCTTGATTATGGGCAGTTGAAGCTTGTATTTCACGCGCTTGAGGAGCGTAAACAGCTCATTGAGAATGCACCACATCTCTGCCATGCTCTGCCCTGTATGACCCCTTGTTTTGACTGGTTCGAAGTTATCTACTTCTGGATGGGATTGAAGATGTATGACTTGGTCGCAGGACCACGCTTATTGCATCTGTCCAGATATTACTCTGCAAAAGAGTCTGTTGAGCTCTTCCCCACTCTTGCAAGGAAAGGGAAAGACAAGAGTTTAAGGGGCACTGTTGTGTATTATGACGGGCAAATGAATGATTCACGTCTGAATGTGGGTTTAGCTTGTACTGCCGCATTAGCTGGTGCTGCAGTTCTCAACCATGCCGAGGTTGTATCACTTATTACAGATGATGCTACTAAGAGAATAATTGGTGCCCGGGTTCGTAACAATCTCACAGGTACAATAATTAGCAACTTTTTGCATACCTCTGCTCTGCTATGATATGGACAGTTATTAATGGGATGTTTCATTTCGGCAGGCCAAGAATTTGATAGCTATGCAAAAGTAGTTGTTAACGCGGCTGGACCGTTCTGTGATTCCATTAGGAAGATGGTTGATGAAGATACAAAACCGATGATATGTCCAAGCAGTGGTGTACACATCGTGCTCCCTGATTACTATTCTCCAGAAGGGATGGGCTTGATAGTCCCTAAAACTAAGGATGGTCGCGTTGTGTTTATGCTACCCTGGTTGGGAAGAACAGTAGCCGGCACTACAGACTCGAACACGTCAATCACTGCGCTTCCAGAACCTCATGAAGATGAGATTCAATTTATACTGGATGCAATCAGCGACTACCTTAGCATTAAGGTATGTCCTGATTCAGCTTAAAGATTAAAAATCAATTAAATTCTGGACCATATCTGTCTTAAACAATTCAGTTGATGATATTCCATCATAATAATTTTGACTAGGTACGACGTACCGATGTTCTTTCGGCTTGGAGTGGTATCCGTCCATTGGCCATGGATCCAACAGCAAAGAGCACAGAGAGTATCTCCAGAGACCACGTTGTCATCGAGGAATGTCCTGGTCTGGTTACAATCACAGGTGGAAAATGGACAACTTACCGTAGGTGAGGGAGTTGTAGAAAATGGCAGAATGACTTTAAAGTTGTGTGATTATTGCTCATCCGTAATTCGTTTCAGCATGGCGGAAGATGCGGTTGATGCAGCAATCAAATCGGGAAAGCTGAATCCAACCAATGAATGTGTAACGCAGAAACTACAGCTTCTAGGTTCTTATGGATGGGAACCATCTTCCTTCACAGCTCTTGCACAACAATATGTGCGCATGAAGAAAACCTACGGTGGTAAAGTGGTTCCTGGAGCAATGGACACAGCTGCTGCAAAGCATTTGTCTCATGCCTATGGTTCAATGGCTGACCGAGTCGCCACCATAGCTCAGGTTCGGTTCTACACAGTACTCTTCCGTTTCGGGTTTTTGGGTTTCTGAAATCATAAAACTTGTCGGATTATAAACATATATTTGGTCCGGGTTCTTTAATGCAGGAGGAAGGTTTGGGGAAAAGGTTGGCGCACGGGCATCCGTTTCTGGAAGCAGAGGTTGCTTACTGTGCAAGGCATGAGTACTGCGAATCAGCGGTGGATTTCATAGCGAGGAGATGCAGAATCGCGTTCTTGGACACGGATGCGGCGGCGCGGGCGTTGCAGCGTGTGGTGGAGATTCTAGCAAGTGAGCACAAGTGGGACAAGTCGAGGGAGAAGCAGGAGTTGCAAAAGGCTAAAGAGTTTCTTCAAACTTTCAAGTCTTCCAAAAACGCACAGTTTAACGATGGCAAACACAACTAAAAGCGGCCTCTCAGAATGTTAAACTACTTTATTTAATTTATTATTTTATATTTTCCAATTGTTGGATTTTGGGTCTCGACTAGCGAGAACGAACAATAATAAATAATACTGTAGGGATGGTCTCGACTACTCCAATGTTTCTTGGGTTAAACAATTGTTTTTTGTCTTCTAAGACGGATCAAGAAATCTGTTGGGATATTGGTAAAGAGTTAAAAAAAAATAAAAATAAAAATAAAAAACTCTGAATAAGCAGTGTCTTCAAGAGATGGAGGCAAAAAGAGTCTCTGGTCACAGATAAACAGAGAGTAAATCGTGACTTCTGCAATTTTGCTCAAATTCATTGTAGAGAGCTACAAGTCTAGTAGATTCCGATGATATTTCTATAATCGCAATTCACTTCATGCTGCATACAATACAATCAAGAGTGAGAGTGAAGTAAGATTCAACGCCGATACCTACACATGTTTACAAGATCATTAAGTATATACACCACGCTCATATGAGACCGCTACTGTCAGAATAACAGTCGCGAAGAGTATACGTTTGTTTCTAAATCATGGTTGTTTAAATCTGAGAGTAATGTTTGTTAAACCAAAAACCAAAAAGAGATGTGTGGTTTCACCTTGAAGATTGTGATTCTAAAAACGAGCCTGTATTTAAAACGTTCTAAATCAAGATAAATAGTAAATGTTTTGTGGCTTTTCTCTCAACTTTTGTTTTCACTTGGAAGGAAAATGAAGTCACCTTGGAAAGTTTTATACAACAAAATCTCTACCAAAGAATTTAAACAAAACAAAGCTCCCAAAGAAAGTTCTTGGTTCCGTATTCGACACCACAAAACAAGAAACTCACGAAACTAGACAAATGTTAAAATAAAAAAAAAATAAAAAAACGAACGAAAAAATAATGAAACCGGATTATTATCGAAGCAGAAGCACGAAGATGATATACATTTTTACGTCTTTGCTTCTCCTTTGGGATATCACCATTATGCTTTTTTTTCTGCAGCTTATGAGAATAATGAAACAGATTGGCTGCTGGAGAAGCTTCGTTTATTCACGGTAATCCGCGAATGGCTCGAGGGAGTTTATATTAGTGAGAAAGAATTTCCAAAAGGCGGGATTGCGCATCTGGAGGTGTATCTCTTCCAGGAACATTGACTTTCAGAAGATTGGAATACCTGCAAGCCAAAGAATTTGATTTTACCAAGTCAAAACAGTTACATTAGCCTTAATCTTGGGTTTATTTCGATAAGTTAAGGTTTAAAGGAAATAAAGTTGAGAAGCAGACTCTGTGGGTGTAAACATTTGGTGGTGTTCTGCTATGAATGCGAGCAACGCCTGCAGAAAACCAGGTAATCCTTTGAGTCTAAAAATGCTGGGAAACCGAAGGAGAAACCAAAAGAAACAATCTTTTCTTTTTGCTAACCTCGAACGGCATGTTTAATAGTTCAAAATAAGTACGGACACGATCTAGGTTCTGTTGTACGGTTTCGCCATCGATATGTGGAATAGCTGCCATGGCCTGCGATGTACATACATACACACAAATGAAGACAGTGAATGCCATTGGAATTGCTTAAACATAGTGAACTCGACGACTAAACGTGACTGATCTTTTACCTGTTCCAATGCGATAGTGTTTCGACATATTTGTTGAACCCCGAAAAGGTTGATTGATCTCATGTCAGCCAAAGCCTAGAAAAATTCGTAATAAGAGACTGCCATGGTTTAGAAGATGATGATAATCTATTGGATAACGAATTATAGTCTGGTATATTGAAATTTGTAAGTACAAGTACCAAAGATCTTATAAATTCCCTTACAGTAAATTAAAAAAAAAAAACAGGTTTCAAAGATTAAAACAAAAGGTGTACCTTAATGGACGCATTTGTTGCAATTCCACAAATGCCCCCAAAAACATAATTGCGCTTCTCACTGGAGATGAAAGGGGCCATTCCCTCGTCCCTGCGTGTTATCTGATAAAATAGAGGAAGCGTAAAAAACTTGGTGCAGAAATATAAGGGTTGAAAAGATTATCATCTCGTAAAACCAGTTCAAAACTAGATTGGACACTAAGTAAGAATGTAATTCACAGCGATAATTTAATATGACTTCATCAGTTGGCTAACTAGATTCTCTCATCAGTTGACACTAAGTAAATATTTGATGGCTATGAAACTAAACAAGGCTCATTAGAGTGTATTCCTGGATTTTTGTTTGTTTGTTTTGTTTTAAAGTATGTATGTATTGATATAAACATATAACTAACCTGTGAAGTAAGAGAAATCACAAAGTCGTCTGGCTCTTCAGCATCCTCATCCTCCAAGTATTCCCTATTCGTCATTTCCTTTTCAACACCATAGTATTTGTAAGTTTTACAGGCCACAGATTAAATTTCTCGTAGTCATGCCACCTTCCTAGCAAAGGGAACATCCATCACATACCTGAAGATGAAAGACAGTTTCCAATTGCATCTCAACACGAAGAACCTTTAGGCAATCAGTCGCAAGTTTTCTGTACTCATCAGCAAATGATGCCAGATTCCTAGGAGAAGCTGCTTGATTCCTGCTATTACCTTCAGCTTGACTTTTCGCACGAGGAACCGCTTGTCCAAGCCTAAAAATTTTGGGAAATCAAAACTTCAGAAAGAGTTTTCATTTGCTTGCTGCTTAGGGAAGGAAGAGGAGACTATCTTCCTCCACATGCATGATTAAGGAACACAATAGAAATGATAAAAACAAAATTCATGGAAGACCCATCAAACGATGCACGCTTTTCTCTTTTACATTGAACGCAAAGGTTTTTGAGTTTCTTTAAGATTGAGCTGGAAAAAGAGAGCAATCAATCTAGTTTAGTCTCAGCTATCCTCTACTATGCATGTTCCTTTTTCCTCCTCTTTTATAAAATCATAGAACTTGCCATTTTCCTTGTGTCCTGATATCATCTAAGATGTGTTGAGAGATGAGGAACAAGACAGGACATGAAGAGTGCATAAAGGATCTGATCCAAAGAACTCACCTCTCAATAGAGTCTGCAACGTATTCAAGTGAGTCACTAAGAGAGGCTAACAAAATCAGTTTGTTGTCATCACGAATTAGATTATCCTGTAGGAAACACACTTAGTTAGATAATCTTCACCAAATGAAAAATTCTTACAAGAATAAGTTTCAGACAACACATGAAATTTACCTGCTTGATAGGTCGCAAACTCAAGAATATTTCACTGAGTTCTACTTCGGTGCCAACAGACTCAGAGTGAGAAACAGCATGGCCAAGCGTAGATGGCAAACAAGCACTTGCCGCATCAAGTCGCATCAATTTCTCAATATCATGCCTCCCAATGAGCATGTAACTGAGCTTCTCTAGAACAGCCTGATATATTAGCAATGAAACTTATGCTCTGAAAAGTGTGTACGAACGAAGAAATACATCACTCTACATTTAGGGACACTTAAGAGGTATTGAATTGGTAAGAAAATGGCGAATGGAAATGCAGATTTTTATCAAAGATGGGAAAAGGTGCGTATAATATGGCTTCTCCTGATATTATTGCTTCAAAAACATTTAATGCCAAGTTCTGTTACATGGCTTCTCCTGGCAAAATAACCTAAACTTGCAGTGCAGCCTACACAAGACATTGCCAAAATCCTAAAGCAGAATAGTTGCTGCCTATTTAAGTATGTCAGCTTTCACGTAGCTCAAACTGAACTCTAGCTGGCTTCACGATGTTTACCCTTTTCACTAGTCTTCAACGAGACTTCAATCATTGTAGACTCTAAATCCAGTCATATCAATCTAATTCATACACTTCCAATTGAAGTTCTAAAATCACATCACGCTAACAAGACTAGTGTACGATTTTGTACTATAGGAACCCTAAACCATATGCCAAACATACAACAAAGATTAGAAGAGTCAAAGAAAGAGGACAACGAATGAGAAAAGAGGAAGATCCATGCCTCTGTGTATGATGTTCGACATCTCTCAAATGTTCTCTCAAGAAATGTCTGAACATACTTCACAAGGTCAGTAGCAAATTTAGGCATGGCTTGAGCCCAACCAAGAACCTAGAAAAAGTGAAGAGCAAGGAAATTCATCAAAACAGAAATATCTTGAAACTTCAGAAAACGAAAATGGATTTAATAATGAATTGGAAGTAACCGATACACTAATCCATTCTTTTTAAGGAAGGTAAAAAATGTGAAAAGCAACAAAGTCTAGCTTGCAGTATAAAAGCATAGAAGACTTGCCTCTTTTGCAAGAAGATCTATTGCCAAAAGACCTTGTAAGATAGGTCGGCCTTTTTCTACGGTTGGGGTGTAAGTAGTAGTTGTATGTGCACGGGGCCGAAATGCGGCGGGACCTGAACAGTGATTTTGAGAACATGAGTTTCTATCCTTGGATCTATGCAGAAATACACACCGACACTACTGGTAAATCACTTTCATAAATTAATGAAATGAAAATATTTCTATAAAATCTTTCTTGCCATGGAATCTTTGAAGATATCTGAAACAATTCTCAAAGACACTTTAACTTTTCATAAAACTGCCATACCCTATATTGGCAGATCAAATCAGTTAGTTTTGCAAACAAATGCTTCTATTACCACCTTGCGATGGTTAAAACTCAGAAGTCTTTAGAGTCAAACTAACAGCTCACCTTTCAAAATGCAATTCAATGTATACCTTTAGAGAAGAATTACCCTAACATAGCAACAAAAGTCTCTATGATCAGATCTCTGTTGTCTACAGAACTTACTTGATATAGCTTGCTGTACGCCTTTCCTATAGTCCACAAACATTGTCGGTAACAGGTGGTCCTTCACAAAGTTCTCAGTGAAAGTAAGCAATCCATCATTCCTGCATCAAGTATTGTAAATTCGATAGTGAAAATACTGGCAACTTCTCAGCATTTGAGAAAACAATATTCACTTTCATTTTGGACAGTGAGCAAGGTGTTTAGCTTTGCCAGGAGGACAGCCTGCAAAGCCATGAGGAAAATTTGAACTTACACAAGCTGAGAATGCTTTTTGGGCAACATGGAAGTGATTTTATCTGTAAACTGCAAGACACATAAGATCATAAGTCTACTGAAAAAACTGTTGATATTGAATGAAAAAGCTTAGATGAATCAGAATCAAAACCTGAAGGACAGGCCGGTAAATAGATGCAGCTAGATATATTCCTTGTTCAGGCAAAACTGCTGCAGATCCATAACCTTCCTGTGATGCATTTGGAGCCCTCCTTCCCCAGCCTTGACGAATGAGATCAGCTCCTGTCAGTAGCAGATAACGTCATTTAGTCCACCAAAGGCATTTTTAACTAAAAAGTCAGGATGATTGATTAATACCCTGATTAGAAATCGATACAGTTGCATCTGTAAACCGAAAGGTGAATGTTAGCCCATCTTCAGGTGCATCCCTGCATTCCACCATCATCAATCAAGCATCAATACTACTAACTAAACTGCAGAGTTTCACATGCATATCTTACAAATAGCCTTGCAGAGCACTATGATGCTGAAAGAGAATGCAAGATGTTTTGTATGGTAAACAACATATGAACTATTTCTTATATTGACATATAAAGGATAGCTTAAATTCAGCCTCAGACAGGCTAAAGATTAAGCAACCAAAAATCCAATTCTGTGTTATACTCTTCAGTGCTCCACTTTACTAGCACGCTGAGAAGAACCTAAATGACAAATTTCCAGACTTAGGTTTCGTAAAACCTTCTTATTAGATCATCAGAAGAAATCTCTGCTTTAACATCCTCCCTATATTATCTAATGACCACATCAGGTGATTCACAGCCCAATGGAAATATGCTTGTACATGCAAACGAGGCCTATCATAACAAAATCTTATATCTCTAATTCTTCGGACATGTTTCTTGTTTATGTATCTACATGATAATGAGAAAATTATTTCAGTAAATGTATGCAATACCAATGCTTAGGGGTCACTTGCCTTTTGTCCTTTTTTGCAGCAGTTTGTGCCGCAGCATCTGCTGAAGCAGCTTCTGGAGTTGCTCGTAGAATCTCACATATGAGTTGTTGGCATTCACTCTTCACCATTAACACGTAGAATTTCAATAATCTTACGTATGAGAACCCAGTAGTTCAATGTAGATTTAATAACATTTAGCTTCACGACAAATTAGATATTTTGTAATCAAGAGGCAGACCTGTAAGACTGTCAAGGGAAAACTGATAGTATAGCCTCCAGTAACTTGGGATGCTTCAGAATCGGTGTTCCAATTCACATCAGTAGGCAATGACTTTGGCGTGTTAATATCATGTTGTGAAGCCTTCAACTCCAAAAGCTCTCCAATAACAACATGATTTTCTATAGAAGCAACGGTAAGAGAAATTTTGAGCTTTCATTATATAAAATGAAATATTGAGACGAGTTTAAGAGTTGAACTGCTCACCAAATATTTTGACAATAGTATCTAAAATTGAGTCGAGAAGTTCTTTTGCTGCAGCTTGCGCTTTGCCTCCAGGAGCCATAAGAGGCGAAACAGGGCTCACAGCCAGGTGAATTCCTGAATTTGATATCCCATTTTGAGGTTTCTCTTTTGATCTGTAAGCTTCTGACTGTCCTTTGATAAAGTGCAATCCCGCAGCTACCGTCCGATCACCCTGACTACCGGTGGACTTTGACAAATTTGTAGTCTCCATATGGGCTTTAATCTTGGATATTATGATCTCATGAATTGTGGGTCGAAGTTTTTGGCTGCGAGAGAACACAAAAACGTCACTAAGAAAAGCTTGAGAATTTCTGTAACGGAATGTCTTTATTTTTGAATGGAAAACTAGCAATATTTGAGCTGCATCGGTTATCCATTCATCTTTAACTTCAAGAATGATAAAACGTTAACTGGCCCCAAAAATTACACATATACATTTGATAAAGATAGTATCAAAGTTAACTAACGAAATGAGGCCATCTTCTAGCGATCTACAACTAAAATATATTAAAGAAGTGAATTTTCTATAACAATATCTAGCTGTAAAGCATAAATCGTAGCATTTTTAAAACCATGAAAATATTAGAAAGCCAACCATATGATAGCACCAGCAGCTGCAACTTTGCCAAGCATGCAGAGACATTGAACAAGGGTCTGTAGATACTTCACATGCGGTGGATCATCACTCTTTCTTACTGCTTCCTGAAACAGGAGAAAAATCAATGTCACAAGACCGAAAAAGTTGGGCAGAAATTATGTTATAAACCGTGTAACAAGCACATACAATAAACTCGTCAGGAGTGGAATCAGAAAGCCAAGGCGGAAGTTGGTAAGAAAGCAATTTACTATCAGTGCCATTCCTAGAAGTATGCCCATCTGCGGCGGCTTCATCATGTTCTAGAGAGTCCTCCTCATCATGTCCATCAAATGATGAACTAAGAAACACAACGTGATTAAAGAACACCCATTAGCGAAGTTGAGGAATGGCAAAACAAGCAAAGTAGTTTTCATAAAAACAGAACGAAGGTAGCACACAACCTTAGGTTGACAAAGCAACTTCTGCCATAATCAATTTACAGCTTACTTTCTTTTATTGACAAGAATTTTAATGAAGGAGAACCTCCAAATAATGATTAGAGAGATGATGCAAGTATGGTAATCTCTATATTAACAATAAAGCCGTGAGAGCCTCTATGGAGAACTGCAACTAAACAGACAGTTACTAGAAAATGATCATTCGGAATGAAGTTAATCTTTATATACGAAAAAATGTTCCTAATATCTCATAAAGAATAACTGAAGGGAAAGGTTGCTAAAACATACCCTTCATCAATAGAAGCTGTTCTATGTGAACCATTTGTGAGCCCTCTAACACCAAACTGACTATCACCTTTCAGTGTCCGTGTTCTACGAGACAATGGTTGTGAGGTCATTCGACTAGCTGCAACAGCTGTTGTTGTTGGTACTTCATCATCTCTTTCATATATGCTTGATGCAACCGAACTGCAGCACAAACATAGGTCAAGAACAGAAGATTGTGCACTGATAGAAGTGATGAGACACACTATCAAGCAAACAGGCCACTGGAACCAAGGATAAAAAGCAGCACAGCTTCTGAAATTCGTTTATAGAATCTGAAAAGAAACCTACCTGTATTCACCTCTATTGTATAGGTGTGCATGCAAATCATCTAGAATTTTGAAGAAAAGGGCTCCCCGCAGCTTAGTTAGCTCAGATCTGACATCTTGAAGAGCACCAACCTAGGTGAACGTACCAGAATATCTATGAGTACAACATCCAAGTGAACAGTAGATCTCTCGAACAGAGATAACTGGAAGGTCCCAATGAAAATTAGATGATACCATATCCCCTTTAATGGATTTATAACAAAACAGTCATAGAGAGCAAATTGACAAATGAACGGGAAGACACACAATGTTCCCATAAGATTGCCTTTTCAGCATTTGTTAACATTGGCAGTAAGCAAATTACCGTTTGAAGCCCCTCACGCTCAAGCATTAGAGACGACTGGAGATACACTTGAATAGCAGCGTAAAACTGCTTATCAGCAATGAGCTTCTCAATACGAGATGGAACCTGTTCAAAGAGACAGAGCCACCAATTTCACATCAGAAACGAAGTTTCACTAAATAATACGAAGTGAAAGAAAGTAAGTACAAATATTGGAAATATATCAACAAAAGTATCATCAGAAATAAGAGTGCTATCATGAATGAAGTATAAAACTTCAGAGCAGCGCAAATACATAGCAAGCACTGTCCACACAAAATCAACTAAGAAATGTTACGGCTAATCCCACCAACCTTAGCAATGCCCTCTATTTGATCCAAAAGAGAGATGATGTGCCGCAGTGTAACAGAACGGTACCACAACTGGTGTAATTGTTTATTGCGTGCACCCAAGCTCTTCTTCGCTTCAGCTAAATCGTGTTTCAAGTCGCCTATTTTTTCAGTAGATTCACTGAATAATCGCAAGATCTGATGAGGAGTACATTGAAAGCAGGGCCAAAGAAGAGAGAGAATCAAAATCAAGGTCACGAATGAACTCTTACTAGATAAATTATTTCTTGACTAGTATTTTTTTTTTTGACAACGCTTAACTAGTATTATTGCAAAAGAAAACCTACATTTAGAAATCATAGAAGCAGCCATAATTTAGTATGGATAGTAGATTTGTAAATCAACGCGCAATCTGGAAATCAATAAGCGATAACGGACGTTTATGGGACGTAATTCTGGTTGCTGCTTTAGAAAAAAAGGCACTATTCAATAAAAAAGGAAGCGCTAACAGATATCAGAAACCTGGGAGTAGTTTTGAATGGCCTTGTTAAAACCACCATGATAAGCATGCACAACTTCATCCACAACCTCCTCGACAACATCACTTTGTTCCTTTAATATATGAATGTCAGCTTCACGGTCTTTTGATGTAAGGATATGTACCACATGTGGCAAAGAGTCAAAGCGTGCAGCAGCCCAGCTCTCATCTATTCGTGCCAGCTCCTCCCTAAGGTACTGCAATAGCCATCATCACTCAGGCACACAGCCACACACACACACATGTACTCCAAAAACGAAATCTAGAGTGGTGATACTTCCACTCAATTTCCTATCTAGCCCTTGTATCACTTCTTCCAATTAACTCCAACCCCATGCTGAAGAGAATTAAGAAAATTCCTAAGGGGATGAAAGACCACCGTTGAACCAAACGATTCCTCCTCTAAGGCCGAGCTTATGGTTCTTTTACTTAACTAGGAGCGAAGAAAGTGGACTTACAGTTTTATCCGAGGGAACAGGCAAACCATTGAAAATTCCCATGCTGAGTTTGGCTTGTTCGAGCCCAAATGAGTATTCCTCAGCACATTCCAATCAACTCTCTGTAGCTGAAAGCAAAAATTCAAAACCCAACACGCATTAAACGCATACATGAGCTAGAGACCATGCTGTTACAGTATCCCTACGTTCAATCACGATGATACGCAGTTTAATTCCCACAAAAAAAAAATACAAAGAAGCTAGTGGACCGAACGGAGGACATCGAATTCAAGTCAGAAGAACACATTGTAAACATTCAACCATCACTCCTTCAGCGAAAGATCTAACGATAAGCAGAGAATAATAATCGAATTACATGAAAATTCCAACTGAAGGCGAGACTATTGGCGTATACAGAAATCGAAAATACCAATCAAAAACTACGTCTGGAAGTAGATCTAGAGAGGAAAAATCGAGAGACGAAATGAATTTCAGCTACGAACCTTACCTGGGATACGAATCTGATCAGTGTGTCCCCGATCACCAAGAGAAATCTAAATCTCGAGAAATTGGACAAGTAGAAAGGAAAAAATCTATACGCGTTGTCCTCGTTCCAACGTCTTCTAATTTTCCAGACTTTTCTTCTCTCTAAATTTTGTTTTTCTGTTCTACTTTTCCCTGTTTCTTGTTTTCCCCAATTTGTTTATAATATTTAATTATGGGAAAATAGCGTAACAATAAAATAGACCAGTCTGCCGAAAACTTTTTTTTTTTTTTTTAACGTCGATATAACCCAATTTGTAAGTATACATATTTATAACAATGTGAGAATCCAGAGATAGCTAAAATTTAAAAAAGCTAACACACCACCGTCTCCCTCTTTTGGGCTCAGGTCTCTCCCTTTGGCTCAGAGTGTTTCAATCCTCCCTTAAACAGTGTCATTTCGAATTCTAGCCCCTCATCTTAGATATTTGTTTTCAATTCTTCAGATCATGTGGTTCTCGCTCATCGATACAACATTGTTACTAGGGTTTCTTAAGGATACAGTTCTTCAGCTTCTAGTTGGCGACGTTTTCACTTTGATCTCAACGGCGTCAGATCTTAGCTTCTAGGTTGTCTAGGTGTAATATTGGCTTGCGTCTTCTACTCTTCTCGGTGCTCGTTGTTGTAATGTCGGCTAGCATAGACCGTGCTTTGATGGCAATGTCTTTGGAAGAGGAGGATGAGCCATTTGATTTTCCAGAGCTCCCACAATTTCTTGCTACGGAAAGGAACGCTCTTAGTCTTATCGAAAGACTTCTGAACCCTAATTGTCAAAGTATGGAGCATCTGATCAGGGATATGCCACGAAAATGGCGGCTATATGAAAGGGTCAGAGGTGTGGCACTCTCTCAAGAGCGGTTTCAATTTATTTTTCAGTATGAACATGACTTGGAGGCTATCCTCAAAAAGGGTGTGCATTCGTACAATTTTTGGTCTCTTGCCATGGAGAAATGGATTGCGAATCCACCGGCGGACTTCTTGCAATACATCATGTATGGGTGCGTATGAGGAATATTCCGGTCAATCACTACACTCTCTCATCGATTATGACTCTAGGAGAGTTTGCAGGGCAAGTACTTGAAGCTGCTTTTGACCCGGATGTTCAACAAATCAAAGACTATGTTCGGGTTTTTGTCAGATTTGATGTATCAAAACCTCTCTGTCGCTCCAAGAAGATCAATCTTCAAAATGGCAATGTGGGAACTATTTTGTACGACTATGAAAGGATACAAAAAGGTGTTTCACATGTCAAAGGCTCACTCACGAGCAATCTTCTTGCCCTCTGTACCTGGAATTAACGAATATAGGAGGATCTTCTATTTCACCTCTGGGTCCAAAGGAAAAGACAGCTCCTGAACCTGTTCTCAAATCAAATGACCCTTTGTTCGGAGTGTTAGAAGAGAAGCAAGTAGGAGTCAACCCTCTATCAAGACGGCCACGCATAGCTCATGATGTCCTCGAAGGAATGAGGTAATACCTCTTGGTAGCCAACGGGTCAGAACGGTTAATCAGACAGGAAAGAGTTAAACTATCTATTGCTGATATGAAAAATGATCCCATGGCTCAGAAATCAATATTGCGTCTGGAAACTCTCCCTACGGTTACCAGAGACGTAGACAAAGGAAAAGGTTTAGTCTTCGATTTTCAGAAAAGAGAGCTCTTGGTTAAGGATGCAGTGAATTCAGGCCCTGGTGAAAAACTTTTATCGGCAGCAATCAAAGTTGGTGGTGCTGTGAATAAACTGGCTAAGGAGACAAGATTTCTGCATTTGACAACTGAGTCGACCTCGTCCTCATCAAAAGCGGTTGTTAGATCAGCGATCAACCATGCTCCTTCCCTTCGTGAGAACTCTGGTCCCTTTACAGATGATCCAACGGTTTACAGAACCGCTTCTTATGAAGTAGGCTCTACCGTGAAATATGTGAAGAAGACTTATAACCGTAAGAGGCCTTACAAAAGCAAAAGGACACCTAAACCTAAACTGGCAGGTGATGAAGACCCTATCGTGGAAGAAGTAATACAGTCTCCGAGTATTGCAGCTACAAAAAGGAAAGCGGGGAAAGAAATTGAAGGCTCCAAGCATGATGTTAAGCGTCATCCTCCTAACGCGGTCCCAAAGGAGGGACTGTCCACAATCTAATGAGCATATTCAGTTGGAATTGTCAAGGAATGGGGCGGCCTCAGGACTTGGTGATTCCTCGTTTGATGGAAGTACGCAAAAAGTACTTCCCGGATATTATGTTCTTGATCGAAACGATGAACTGTAGAAACGTTGTTGTAGATATTCAAGTTTGGTTGGGGTACGATAAGGTTTTCACGGTGGAACCGTGTGGAAGATCAGGTGGTTTAGCAATCTTTTGGAAGAAAAGTGTAGATTTCGAGTTTAAGTATGTGAATAAAAATGTGTTGGACCTTTTTGTACAGCTTGGTGCTTCTTCTTTTTTTGTTACTTGTGTCTATGGGGATCCTTGCACTGGCTCTCGGCCTCTGGTTTGGGAAAGATTGTCGCGCATTGGTCTAAACAGAAAAGAAGGTTGGTGTATGGTTGGTGATTTCAATGAGATCTTGCACAATGGAGAGAAGATAGGGGGGCCGAGACGAAATGAAAAGTCCTTTGAACATTTTAACTCTATGTTAAATGTATGTGATATGTCAAAGCTCTCTAGTTCTGGTAACAGTTTCACTTGGGGAGGGAAAAGATGTGATCTATGGATTCAATGCAAGTTGGACAGGTGCTTTGGTAATAAACTTTGGACCAAAATGTTTCCTGGAGCAAACCAAGCCTTTTTGGATAAAAGGGGGTCGGATCATCGCCCTGTCTTAGTCAATCTAATGTCCTCTCAGGAAGTCTACAAAGGTTCCTTTTTCTTTGATAAAAGGATGTTGAATAAGCCCCTTGTAAAGGAGGCTATTCAGAGTGCTTGGGCTGGTTCTCAAAGGCCCTATTTTGGCATTGTGACGGATAGATTAAGATCTTGCAGAAAAGCTCTTAGTGCTTGGAAAAGGAGTAACCCCATCAACTCGCAAGACAGACTTCTCATCATTCAATCAGCGTTAGAAAGGGAGCAATCCTCTGATTTTCCCTGCAAATCTGTTGTGAATAGGATTAAGCATGATCTAATCATTACTTACAGAGATGAAGAGAGTTTCTGGAAGCAAAAAAGTCGTGCTAAATGGTTGAAGGAAGGGGACAGAAACACGAAATATTTTCACATCTCTGTCAAAACAAATCGATCTAAGAATGGCCTTGAGAAACTCATGGACTCAAATGGGATTATGCAGAGATCAGAAGCCTCCAAAGGTGAAGTTGTTGCGCAGTATTTCAAGAACCTTTTCCAGTCTTCAGCTCCTTCTGAGTACCAGGATTTGTTTGAAAGCTTCAGGACGAGAATATCCAATGAAACTAATGAGCGGTTAATTGTTGAAGTGACAAAAGAGGAGATTCAAAAGGCGGTCTTCTCAATCAAGGGCTCAAGTGCACCAGGGGCAGATGGGTTCACAGGCTTTTTCTTTCAACGGTATTGGGAGATCATTGGAGATCAGATCATAAGTGAGGTGCTCAATTTCTTTAACTCTGGAGTGTTCCCGGTGGAATGAAACTTCACTCAATTGTGCCTAATTCCAAAGAAGGTTGACTCATCTCTCATGTCGGATTTAAGACCCATAAGCTTGTTCTCAATGATGTATAAAATAGTATCCAAGATATTAGTATCAAGGCTCCAACCCCTCCTGCCTGATATTGTATCGCCGAACCAGAGTGCTTTTGTTGCTGAGAGACTCATTTCCGATACAATAATCATCGCTCATGAACTTGTCCATGGACTGAGAACCCATCGGACAATCTCACAGGAGTTCCTAGCCATAAAGACAGACATGTCAAAGGCTTATGATCGTGTTGAATGGAATTTCATTGAAAAACTGCTACAGGCCTTGGGTTTCCATCCAAAATGGATTTGTTGGGTAATGTTCTGTGTCAAATCCGTTACTTACACGATTCTCATCAATGGTCATCCCCATGGTTTCGTGGTTCCAGAACGTGGGCTTAGATAGGGAGATCCCCTTTCTCCTTTTCTGTTTATCCTATGTACCGAAGTTTTAACCCATCTTTTGAACAGAGCTGAACATTGCGGGTTGATTGAAGGAATAAGATTCTCAGAAACAGGACCGGCGATTCACCATCTTTTGTTTGCTGATGACAGCTTATTCTTGTGTAAAGCTGATGAAGTTCAATGTGCAAATATCAGCAAGGTGTTGAAAGTATACGGAGACGCCTCGGGTCAGGTCATTAATCTCTCCAAATCTTCGATCACTTTTGGGGCTAAAGTTGCCGAGGAGGTGAAGGCTGGAATTAAATCAAAGCTGGGTATTTTCAGTGAAGGAGGAGCAGGAACATACCTTGGTCTCCCGGAATGTTTTAGTGGTTCTAAAAGAGACATGCTTGCCTACATACAAGACAGGCTCCAATCAAGACTATCGGGTTGGTATGCTAAAACATTGTCGCAAGGTGGTAAAGAAACTTTGGTAAAATCAGTGGCGATGGCGATGCCCGTATATGCGATGTCGTGTTTTAAATTACCAAAGTACACATGTGAAAAGCTTACAAGCGCAATGGGAGAATATTGGTGGAGCTCGTTGGAAAATCAAAAGAAAACTCACTGGATTAGTTGGGACAGGATGTGTTTGACAAAAGAACAAGGTGGAATGGGTTTCAAGGACATTGAAAGATTCAATCAAGCCCTTCTTGCAAAACAATCGTGGAGGGTGATTCAGGAACCAGATTCCCTCTTCTCTATGCTACTCAAAAGCAGGTATTTTGACCAACAAGATTTTCTGGACGCTTCTTTGGGCGATCGTCCTTCCTTTGCTTGGAGGAGCCTACTCTTTGGGAGAGAACTCTTGGTTAAAGGATTAAGGAGAATGGTTGGTAATGGGGATTCGATAAGAGTCTGATGTGATAGATGGATCCTTGATGAACAAATGAGAGCCCATCTCATGAAGAATCCACTGGTAGATCTAAACCTAAGGGTGAAAGACCTTTTGAATCTGGAATCAAGGAATTGAGATCCAGGTATTCTACAAGAACATTTCTTTCAAGCAGATATTGAAAAGATTTTAACCATAAAACCAGTCATGGACGATCAAGATTTCTGGTGCTGGGAGCACACAAAGAATGGGGTTTACACAGTCAAATCAGGTTACTGGCTCTCGGGGAACGATCGCACAAAAGAACTGATAAGGGCGGCTGAGCAGCTTCCTTCTTTAAACCCCATTAAAGAGCTTATATGGAGAATCAAAGCGCCACCGAAAATCAAAACTTTCCTTTGGAAAGCGGTCAGTGGTGGACTCCTTGTGGCTGATAACATCTTAAGGAGGGGCATGAAAACGGATACAAGATGCCAAACATGTGGAGTGGAAGGTGAATCGGTAAACCATGTTTTGTTCTCTTGCTCCCTTTCACGACAGGTTTGGGCTTTATCGGGTTTCCCTTGGCCTGAGAATGGCTTCAATCAAGAATCAGTGTATCAAAATGTCTATTACTTGATGATGTTGGCAAAAAACTCGCGATCGCCAAATCCTTCTCTTCGATGTTTTCCCTGGATCTTATGGCTGCTGTGGAAAAACATAAACAAAATCATTTTCGAGGGCTCTTTCTTTTTGGCGACGGATACTGTGAAGAAGATCAAAGAGGAAGCCAATGATTGGTTCCTTGCTCAAAAGGTGGATAAGAAAGATGGCATCGTAACCTCAATATCTCCACTAGGATCGGCGAAGGTATGGTCTAAGCCACCCTTTTCTTGGGTCAAGTGTGATATTGGTTTTTCCTGGCACAAAGAGTCAGAGATGGCAGGAGCATCTTGGGTCCTTCGGGATGATGGGGGCAAAGTTCTGTTACACAGCCGCCGTTCCTACTATAATGTGTCTTCTAAGATGGATGCGAAGCTAAGTAGTTTTAAATGGGCTATTGAAAGCATGATCAGCCTGAGGAAAAACAGAGTCATCTTTGCTTCGGATGCTACAGATCTTAATGGAGCGGTCACAAGACCATAGGCATGGCCTAACTTTCGTTTCTACTCTTCTATAATTAATGGTGTTTTGAATAGGGTTGCCGATTGGAAAATGACTCCTCAAACATATTTTGCGAATTTGGGAGCATCTTTGATAGCTAAAAGCGTCACAAGGCAGGATCGTAGGCAATTATATGTAGCCGAAGGCTACCCATTTTGGCTTCGAAATCTTTTTGAGCTTGAGTGATTTTTTGTATTCCTCAATAGCTTGTTATGATTTGCTATGATCCACTCTTTTGTAAAGCAACGTTCTTGATTCAATGAAGTATTATTCAGATGAAAAAAAAAAAAAAGTATACATATTGATAAAAAACAATTACATGAAAGCCACAATAATACTCTGGCGTCTTTTCCATAAGTTAGAATTTCTGTTTGGTAAATGTAAGATCTCTTTTCAGATGTAATTCGATCTATTTATTATATAATATTAGGTGACAAAAAAAAAAGCCACAACTTTTCACCTCAAGGTTCGAGGCACAATGGAGAGAAAGGAGATGTATAATGTATTACATGAATCCACCCAAAAAAAAAAAACAACATTTGGGGCGTGGCTTGATACATTTGAAGTTTATAAACTATAAACTTACGCAAACAAATCTTACGTGGTAGATTATTATCCCNTCCCTTATAGGAAACACAATTTACCCCTAAAAAAAAAAAAAAAAAAAAAACACAATTCACAGAAGTTGCTCCTACGTGCTATCTTATTAGAGATAAAAACTTAATTGAGTAAGTAAGCAGTCTTTTTTTTTTTGTTCTTGAGAAACAAGTCTTTTTCTTTTTCCTCCGTCTATTTTCTTCCTCTCCTCATCGACCACTCTTTAGCAATTCGAGAGTGACGACGGAACAGTGAATCCACCCGGATAAGAACCAAGATAATATCCATAAGAACATGAGTTTATAGCTGGTTGAATGATCACATGATTGTGTGGATCTGCTCTTGTGTTGGCAAAATTTCATCCCACCAAAAACGTTCAAAAGAGCAGAGCCTCACAACACCAACGTGAACAACGGTTGGTGAAAACGCAAGGCTTCAAGACCCCATTTGAAGATTCACTCGCGAACAAATTGATAAAATCTTATCTTCTTTTGATTGT
This sequence comes from Kernera saxatilis, assembly GCA_900406395.1. Classification (NCBI taxonomy): domain Eukaryota; kingdom Viridiplantae; phylum Streptophyta; class Magnoliopsida; order Brassicales; family Brassicaceae; genus Kernera; species Kernera saxatilis. Next base: position 34,204 of record OVAY01000183.1, on the reverse strand, counting down.
ATTCTTCTCTTCCGTTTCTTCTCCTCGTGTATATATATATATAATGTATATATATTCGCCGCCGACTTTTTTCTTGGTTAAACCCTAATTCGTTTTTGTCTCTCTTTCACGTACGCCTCTATTTCAAATTTTATCTTTTACTTTTTAACATTTGTGTGTATATTCTTTATTCTATAATTATTCTATGTACCAAAAAAAAAGGAAATAAGGTAACAATCTATGTAAAAAGATGATATCTTCTTATCCACTATATGGGAAGATTTTTTAGAAACTAACCTTTAATGTGGTTATATTTATATAGCATATCACTAAAAAATCTTTGTAAATTCTGTATCATATATATGCCAAAATTAAGGGTTTAAAGTAAATCACATACACACAATCTACTACATATCTTTACCCAAATATTTACAAAGATGGTTTCATTATTATTTAATTTCTTTTGACAAAAGTGGAGGAATGATTATATATTTAAAAAAAGGACCGAGTTTTATTAGCTAATTATAGCCAACTGAAACTACGTACTGTAATCCACCGTATGTTTTTATCTTACTATTAATTGGATGTCTTCGGTAATACCGTAATAGTGGCATGTTACAATTAAATTTTTTAAAATTATGATATATGTATATAATGTAATATATTGGATCGTCAAATATGTTGAATAGAAATAATGAATTTGGTTTTCTATTTATAAACAATTAAACATCACCTACCTCTAGATATTAACTTATTTTATTTTAACAAATAACGTTCTAAATTTTAAATATAATATATAATACAATGTCATTTAAATAGACATTTTATTGTTGATATTATTTTTTCTTTTTTTTAAAACTTCATTTCATTGGTATAAATCAACTGTTTACCGATATAAAACCTAAGGACAAGAATGCATAATTGTGCCAATATCATTTGTTCTAAAGCCCTCCTTTGCTAATCGATCTGCTCACATGTATCCGTCCCACTTTGTGAATCCAAATTTGACATAACGGAACAGCATTTGCTAATCTCTAGCTAATTGTATCGAGACATCTTTTCAACATGAGATGAGATCCATTGGATGTTGGATGGTGGCTTGAATTAGAGAAGGCAATCCCCTTCAAAACTCACATGTTTATGTCCGAGGATCCAAGCAGATTGCATCGCCCAAATTAAACTTTTACATTCTGTTTGTTCAAGAGTCAATCGCTTAGCCGATGATGTCCAACCACATTGAACCAGGAGTCTCTGTTCGTCTCGGAGGATCCAACCAATGCCCATATGCTCCTTTTGATCAACATCATAATTGCATTTCAAACAACCTGAGGTTGGCTTTTTCCATCTTCTTGGTGAAAGAAGAGAGCCACTCCGAGTTAGAGTTGTACTAGTTGTGATCTCTTTGAACCCATTCCAATGTATCATGTACGTACACGTTCTTTGGTTGTTGCCTCTTCCGAAATTCGTTTGTTAAAAATGAGCTCATTTCTGGCATTCCCGTCTCTATAAGATCCAAAAAAGATAATTCCGACTAAACTCATCCAATTGATGATAATTGTAGACATCCAACACCCGACGAATATTTTCTTCGATCGCGGTGGCAGAGTGGACAACTGGCCATACCCATATAACTTGGGCGTAATCAAACTGACATTCGTTTCAATGTAACAAAAACTATGCTTACAAAATTTTATTATCTAGAATCTAGTTGTTACCTACAAGTTTTTGTATTTATATTTGTCCAAAATCTTTTGTAACCATATTTAAAATTTTATCCCGTATACAGCTTGGTGGGACCTACACGGTTAAAAAGGATGATGTCATTCGCTCAACCAATAATACGGGTGCAAATGATTAACATGGGTGGAATAAATAGAATTATGATGAATAAAAATATGATGAGCAAGTTAGATTAATTTTGTTGTTCCACTTATTCCTCTATAAAATAAGAAATGAATATTTTCCTCTAAATTTATTCATTATTTCAGTTTTTTTTAGTGGAACAAGAATAACTATTTTTCCACACTTTTCAACCCAAATGGTAGAAAACTAGAAGAATGTTTAATTCCACCGATTTCTATTCCATTTAAATGGTAAAAATTTAGAGTAATGCTTAATTCCATCCATTTTTATTCCTCTAAATTCTAAATGTACAACCATTTGCACCCTACGTTTTGAAGCTGCTCGTCCTAGGTGCTCTTATTAGAGATAAACTTAATCGGGTAACCAAACAATCCTTTTCTTCCTCCTCCTCGACCAACGACCACTCTCCTGCAATTCGACGGCGACGGAACGATGAATCCACCTGATCAGAACCATGATAATGTCCCCTCTGTATTTCACTCTCAATTTTCTACTCTTCCTCCACAATCGAACTCGAATTCTAATCCAGACCCAACTTTGAATCCATTTCCGAGTTCGATCTCTAACCCTAGTTTTGAGCAGATGGTCTCCTTCTCCGCGCCAAAGAAGCGAAGGAGAGGCCGGTCTCAGCGCTCAGCGTCGTCGTTTCACATCCTTCCTATCCCTAACGTCGGTGTCCTCCCCGGTAACAGTAACTTCGTGTCATCTTCAGCCTCTTCTTCCGGCAGAGTGAACGTTGAGATCAATGGATCAAACCATCCTGTAAAAAGTGATCCTGGGATAGGTGATGAGATCATCACGATCAACAAGGAAGCTACCACCGAAGCTTTGCTTGCTCTCACAGCTGGCTTTCCTGCTGATTCGCTTACCGAGGAGGAGATTGATTTCGGTGTGGTGCCTGTGGTTGGAGGCATTGAACAAGTGAATTACATCTTGATTAGGAACCACATCATATCGAAGTGGAGAGAAAACGTATCTAGTTGGGTCACAAAGGAGATGTTTAGTGATTCGATCCCTAAACATTGCACTAGTCTCTTGGATTCGGCTTATAATTACTTGGTTACACATGGGTATATCAATTTCGGTATAGCACAGGCAATTAAAGACAAGATTCCTGCTCAATCAAGCAAGTCCAGTGTGGTTATAGTGGGTGCTGGATTAGCTGGGTTGGCTGCGGCAAGGCAACTGCTGAGATTTGGGTTTAAAGTCACGGTCTTGGAGGGTAGGAAACGACCCGGTGGACGGGTTTATACCAAAAAGATGGAAGGTAATAGGGTAGGTGCTGCAGCGGATTTAGGAGGAAGTGTTTTGACTGGTACATTAGGAAATCCTCTTGGGATTATAGCTAGGCAGCTCGGTTCTTCCCTTTATAAAGTACGAGATAAGTGTCCTCTTTATAGAGTGGATGGTAAACCGGTCGATCCAGATCTCGATATGAAGGTCGAGGCAGCTTTTAACCAGCTTCTAGATAAGGCAAGTAAACTTAGGCAGTTGATGGGTGATGTTTCCATGGATGTCTCCCTTGGGGCAGCACTCGAGACATTCAGGCAGGTTTATGGGGACACGGACGCTGTGGCCACTGAGGAGATGAGTTTGTTTAATTGGCATCTTGCTAACTTGGAATATGCAAATGCGGGTTTAGTATCAAAGCTCTCTCTTGCTTTCTGGGATCAAGATGACCCATATGATATGGGTGGAGACCACTGCTTTCTTCCTGGAGGGAATGGAAGGCTGGTTCATGCTTTGGCTGAAAATGTACCAATCATATATGAGAAGACCGTTCAAACAATCAGATATGGTGCAGATGGTGTAAAAGTTACTGCTGGAAATCAAGTGTATGAGGGTGATATGGTGCTGTGTACAGTTCCCCTTGGTGTCCTGAAAAACGGATCCATCAAATTTGTGCCCGAATTGCCTCAGAGAAAGCTTGATTGTATAAAGAGACTAGGTTTTGGGTTATTGAATAAAGTTGCAATGCTCTTTCCTTATGTATTTTGGAGTACAGATCTCGATACTTTCGGACATCTTACTGAGGATCCAAATTATCGAGGTGAATTCTTTCTGTTCTATAGCTATGCCCCAGTTGCAGGTGGTCCACTGTTGATCGCGTTGGTTGCGGGAGAAGCTGCTCATAAGTTTGAGACGATGCCACCCACTGACGCAGTGACTCGTGTTCTTCAGATTCTTAGGGGTAATAGATATACTCCATTCAGATTGTCATTGTAACTGAATTCAGTTAATCTCCGTAAAATTCAGTTAAAATTTCGAACCTGATATGTAGGTTCAGCATTATTAGTTCGAGATTTGTAGATTTCGTGAAGTTGATGCTAATGTATGCCACATTTTGCACCCTAACGCATTTCAGGTATGTTCGAACCGCAAGGAATAAATGTCCCTGATCCAATTCAAACGGTCTGCACCAGATGGGGTGGGGATCCATTCAGTTTAGGGTCTTACTCTAATGTTGCAGTGGGAGCTTCAGGTGATGATTACGACATATTAGCAGAAAGTGTGGGAGATGGAAGGCTTTTCTTTGCCGGGGAAGCCACGACAAGGCGGTACCCTGCAACCATGCATGGAGCTTTCGTTACTGGTCTGCGAGAAGCTGCAAACATGGCTCAATCTGCCAAGGCCCGAGGCATGAGGAAGAGAATCGATAGGAACCCATCAAAGAATCCTCATTCTTGTGCTACCCTTCTTGCAGATTTGTTCAGGGACCCTGATCTGGAGTTTGGAAGTTTTTCCATAATCTTTAGTCGAAGGAATCCGGACCCAAAGTCTCCGGCAATTTTGAGAGTAACGCTAAGTGAGCCTCGTAAGAGGAACGAAGACCCAAAAGCAGATCAGTACTCAAACAAGATACTGTTTCAGCAGCTTCAGTCTCATTTCAATCAGCAGCAACAAATTCAGGTGTATACGTTATTAACTAGACAACAGGCTCTTGACCTGAGAGAAGTCAGGGGTGGTGATGAAAAGAGACTTTACTATCTATGCGAGACCCTTGGAGTGAAACTGGTGGGAAGAAAAGGTATTGGTACTGGTGCTGATTCCGTCATTGCTTCTATTAAAGCCGAGCGAACTGGTCGCAAGCCACCATCTTCATCACCTTCAGGCACAAAATATGGTTCGGCTCCACAATTTTCTGATTTTGTTACTCCGTACATATCATGTAGAATCAGTAGTGACGTCTTTTCCTTTTCTCTGTTGAGAAGGTATATTAAAAGTTAAATCCGGTGCATTGAAGCGGAAGCTGATCAGGTAACCTACAAGATCTTATGTGCAATAATCTCTCTCACTTATCAGAAAACATTTCTTATAACTTTTTGCCTTTGGTGGAATCTTTTTGTTGCACAGAAGGATTAAAGCACCGGTGCCACTGAAACAAAATAATAATGGAGTCTCAGATACTATAATATCTGAGTCTTTAGGTAATGGCAAAGCCTCTGAGCCACCTACAATAGTAGAGTCGATAGGAAGCAGTAGCATGCAAGAGGAAAGCAAGTGGTTGGGCACAGGAGTTGCATCAAGTTCCGGTATTCATTCTTCTTAATTTGTGTCACTCTTGGGAGTACTGTTTTATTTTTGAAATTCTGATCAGTTTACATTGATGATAACACGTAGGTGGGTCCTTACATGGTGAGACGATGAAAAGATGATGAATGAATGAACAAGATCCCCACTCAAGCAGAGATGATTGAAGAAGTCAGGGTTTTATGGAGACAAGAACATAAGTAGTTCTGGTCTCAGCTCCGACCAAAGCCAAGCCACTGGAGACGATATGGCCGTCAGGTGCAAAGTTCGTTACGCGATGATCCTTGACTTCAAAAGTTCACTCCACTTCTTTCAATTCTTTACAGATGGAGTCTACATTGTAATTTTATGTTAGCAAAGTAAGTGATGTTTTGTAGAATGCACACGAAAATTAATAAAAATGACTAATATCTCTATTGTCTAAACAGTGTTCTAACACTAATACAAATAATATAAGTTATCATAAAGATGGGTTAGTAGATGTCAAAAAAGAAGCTAGATTAGTACAAAAAGGTAAATTTTTGTTTAGAATATTAAGATACAACATCACTTTTTCGAAGCTAAAATTAAAAGCTTTATTAATTTTTAGTATGATGATTTGTCTATATTATCGCGAAAACGTGTTGATATTTTGATATAGATCATAATTTTTCTTTTTTTAATCTGTAGTTTCTTACCCAGAAAAAATATATTCCAAAATACGCCTTTAATAAAAGGATCCCTTAATAAAAGCTGCTCATAGCATAGTTCCAACTACCAATCCCGTTATCATATATTTGGGCCCATTATTCTGCAGCCCATAACGACACAAAACGACTTATGAGCGGCCCATAATGGCATAGAGTTGGCTTGTAAGCGGTCCACAAAATTAGATTTATGCGCGGCCCATAACGGTACAGAGCTGGGTTTGTGAGCGGCCCATAATACCATAAAGCTGGGCTAATGAGCGGCCCATAACAAAACCAAGCTAAGTTTATCGCGGCCCATAGTGACACCAAACTGGGCTTACGAGCGGTCCATAAAAGCACACAACTGGGCTTGCGAACGGCCCATAACAGCACACAACTGGGCTTTTGAGCGGCCCATACCACTACAAAGATGGGCTTTTAAGCGGCCCATACCACTACAGAGCTGGGCTTTTAAGCGGCCCATAACACCATTAACTGGGCTAATTAGCGGCCCATAACGAAATCAAGCTGGGCTTATAGAGGCCCATAATGAAACCAAACTGGACTTAAGAGCGGCCCATAATACAACAACGCTAGGCTTATTAGCGGCCCATAACAACACCAAACTGGGTTTATTGGCTCTGGGATTCATTTGAATTTAATACGGGCTTTATAATAAAGTTTTCAGATGACAAAAAAAAAAGCAGAAGACAATACGAGTGAAATTAATTGTGGAAAATGGTACAGACGAAGAAGAAGAAGAAGATTCACCATAGCGACGATGAAGAGGACGACACTTTCTACTATCGCTATTCCTCCGTCGCAGCACCACCCTTACCTCCTTCTAACTCTAGACAAGCTTCTTCTTCCTCCACCAAATCATCGGCTCCCGGCGGATCGGGCGGCTTAGCCCCTTCCAAATCGACGCTCTACGTCTCCAATCTCGATTTCTCCCTCACCAATTCCGACATCCACACGCTATTCTCCACTTTCGGCAAGGTCGCGCGAGTCACTGTTCTCAAGGATCGCCAGACTCGCCGCTCCCGTGGCGTCGCCTTCGTGCTCTACGTCTCTCGTGAAGACGCGGCGAAAGCGGCGCGTTCCATGGAAGGGAAGATCCTTAATGGTCGGAAATTGACGGTTTCTATCGCTGCCGATAACGGACGGGCGTCGGAGTTTATAAAGAAGAGAGTGTACAAAGATAAATCTAGGTGTTACGAGTGTGGAGACGAAGGGCATCTTTCGTACGAGTGCCCTAGAAATCAGTTGGGTCCAAGGGAGAGACCTCCGCCGCCGAAGAAAAGGGGGCGGCGGAAGGAGGAGGAAGGAGAGGCTGAGGAAGGGAGGGATTGGTCGGCTCCTTCGTCGGCTGTGGCGGAGGGATTCGAGGAGGATAATTGGGGTTCGGTGGTGGATAACGAAGCTGGAGAGAGACTGAGAATGAGAGAGGCGGAGGAAGAAGAAGAGAGGAGGAAGAAGAAAAAAGAAGCTACAGGGAAGAAAGTTAGCTACTTTAGTGATGAGAGTGATGATGAGGATTAGGTTATAGATCCATTTTCTGGTATGTGAATATTGAACAAGAGACAGATTGAGGAAGAAAGTCGGCAAGAAATTCGATCTCCTGCGGGTGTTTGAGTTTGTCTTCATATGAGAGAATGTTTGATGAGTCTGGATCTTTTGTCCAAGAAGATACCTTTACACTAGAAAACGCAACTCTTATGAGTTCTTGATTTGAAGATTAAATTATCGTTCATCAATGCATTTCAGCTCTTGATTTTAAGATTACACTCTTGTGGAACAATCCTTTGTATACTGCAATTTATAGAGTTGGATAGTGAAATCGTTTCAGGAAATACAAATCTCCTGCGAGTTTTTCAGATTCTGGGTTTTGTCTACATTTGAGATCTGTTCGATGACTCTAGATATTTATACAACTGACTACATTTCAGTTCTTGATTCTAACTTTACACCCTTGTGCAACGATGCATTGTGTATAGCCAACTTATAGAGCCACCTGAGAAATTCCAAAGCTGTCTTGTTGTCTTCCTCAGTCGAAACTTTCAGCGGGAACCGCTCCCGGTCTGCATAGAGAACAAGTGTTTGATTCTTGTTTTTATGTGTCAAGATTCAAGACCATAGCTGAAACTAATGACTTTTGTGCGACATGTTTGAGATTCACTAACCAACATCTCATGATCTCCCATGATTTCTTCCATCAATTCCAGAATGGGTTTATCCGCGCTGTTGGGAACCATAGCTGCAAACACAACTGGTTCCAGCCCTGCATTTGATCCACCAGTTTTAAAAGATATGATCTTCCTTTTTTGGTTCTTAAATCATTCTGAATTTGTAGGTACCAGTTTCTGGGAATGCATCAATGAACATCATCATCTCCTCTCCTGTCAAACCAGATAAGAAGCAGATCCGATGCAGCGACTCTGCTATCTGCACGGCGGATTTATGTAAGAAACAGCAACACAAAAAGAACCTTAATGGAAACTGGAAGACACATACTTTCACTCTCTTCAGGTCAGACTGTTTTGTGTTGACTGCTTCCCATAGCGAACGCGGGATCATATATTCTGTACAGAACACAATCTGGGGGTTTTCTCCTAACGACAACATTAGTCCAACAGTTTCAGGATCTTGCAAGAGTCAGAGAGAGAGAGAGAGTAATTTCAGATTACCTCCATGAATTCGCCATCGAGGTCCTTAAGAAGCTCTTGAATCTGCATTACAAAATGATAAATTAAACACTCCAAAGTTGTGGCTATTATCTCCATTTCCATTTATATATACTACCTTTTGTGCTTCATGAAATTGAAAGCCAAGCAACAGCAGAACCTGCAAAAGAAGATATAATCAAAGTGTTTGTTATGATCACTGACTTTTAACAAAGATTGAAAAGGGTGAAAGAAACTGACTGGAGGGCCGAATCGGGGATCTTGAGGATCCAAAGGTACAAACTTAGAATCGTCCTCTAATGTTTGTGGAATCTCTCGAGCTGAATCTCTAACGCGGAGCTTTTGCCTGAGCTTTGTGTTTGTGTGGTGAGGTTTGTTTTTAGTCCATAACAAAGAAGACGTAGCGAGCCCAAAGATGCGTGAGCTTACTAAATTCGTATATGAAGATGATGATGATGAAGAAGAAGAAGAAGAAGACGGCCTTGAGAATGCAAACCCCAACGAACAAGTCGACATTGTTCTTCTCCCTATCTCATCTGTATCTTGCTTGTTGGATAAAATTGTTCATCTAACCAGTCATATCTTGCCATGTGTCATCTAGAAACAGCATCAAAAGAAGTTCTCGTTTTAATGTGATTTCCATGTCAAATTGGAATCAATTTTGTAGTGAAATGTACCGTGCTTTACCAATCTACAACTCTGTAACGTGATCCCGCAGCTTTATACAATTTACAGAATTTTATAAAAAATTGCGTTTTTAATAGGTTATTCTGATAAAAATAGAAAAACAAGTATATAAATATTTACTAATCAAATGAATTTTGTTTGGTAAACATATATTTTTTACTCTTTATATCAAAAAAATTACCGATAAAAAAACAATAGCTAAAAAGAGTCAAATTCGAAACTATTTTTTCCTTTTAGAATATGTTTTTGGTTCAGCAGAGTTTGGTTTTAAGGAAATTGTAGTAGAACCTACATATATATCTTTCTTATGAGATCGAATTACAGAAGGAAACGTAAAATGTTTACACAACACGCAGTACACATTGTTCTATTGTTTGCTGCTTTTTAGGTTTTTTTTCTGCAATTAATTCAAAAGAAGATGGGATCACATCTGATCAACCAGATCCTCTCCCTCTGTAGTAGCCACAGCACCTCCACGAAGCGAATTCTCCATCCATCCCTTCAGCATTTTCAACGCCGCTTTTGGCTGGTCCATTGGAACCATGTGTCCCGCATCGTGCACCTGTTTTTTTGTTTGTTTAAATCATCAAACTCTTTCTTGTTCCTACGAAAAAAGACTGTTTTAATGTAAGAAAAGCCTGACCTTGAGGAAACTGAGTTGTCCATAACTCTTTAACGACCCTGCCTCTTTCCCATCAACTACAAAGGGAACTTCCTCAGTCGCCTTAAAGTTCTCTTTCCCTGACCACTCCATTGCATTCACCCACCTCGAATTACCTGCTCCAATTCAATATATCATGTACAAAACTGATTGAACAATTGTATTTTACTGATCAAATTCATCTCTGTCTATTTCATTATCTTCAAGACTGGATTTGATTATGTAATGTTTCTGGAACTTACCGAGCCAGTTGCAGATCAGGTCATATTCTCCCGCATACACAAGAAGGTTGATTCCATCTTCCAAGAGCGTGGGAATTCCAACCTCGAGATTCCTCATCCAATCTTGTAGCATTGCCTGATAGACACTAGTACTGCAGGAGACAAACTCTATGTCCCCAACACCAAGCGACTTTCTCACGGCTTTCAGATTCAAGAATTTCTCCATGTTTGAGAAGTCGTAGCACAAACTCCCCTCACACTTCTTCCTGATGTCGTAATACTACACAAGAAATGAAATATTACTCTTCTAGTTATCCCTACTTTTAATGCAGAAAGATTAAATACGATTGCTCTCTACAAGTGATGGCTTTTCTGGTGGATAGAAATGGTTTCTTGAAGGTCTCATTTTTGAAGGAAGAGAAAATTCACATGATGTTGCCAGAACCAATATTATCTGGTAATCCAATTATAAAAATTAAACAGTTATTTTAGGCTTACGTTTACTCCACCAGCATGATTTATCACACCACTGAACAAGGTGTTGCAAACAAGATATGACGCCAAACAAGAAACTGTTCCATCAGTTCCTGAAAAACCACATACAAACAAAAAAACACGGATTCAGGATCCATCAAAATACATGGACCAATTTAAAGACATAACTTGATAATGAAAAAGAGAGGAAGTACCACAAAGCTTAATTGATAGTTCGCACAGTGGGACAATCTTTTCTAAACGATCATGCTCTGCTTGCGTAATTAAACCCATTTCCAAAGCATAGTCAGGATAGGCTGGGTATTGGATTGCAGGATTGGTGAGCCCATTTCCAATGGCGAATCCCTGCAAGATTATACTTGTGAGTATCAACCTTCCATTAACACCTTAAGAGAGAAACGAGAAACAGTCACATGCCTTAAGGTTAACATGAACTCCCTCATTAGCCTTGTTTCCTTTATGGACTCGGGCAGCAAAAGCTGGAATGTAATGCCCAGCATATGATTCTCCAGTTATGTAAAAGTCGTTTTTTGCCAACTTAGGGTGCTCCGCAAAGAAAGCCTGAGGTAACATCAGGAAACATAATCACGATCTTGTTATTCCCCATTTTTCCAGAGTCAAGCAAACCAGAACAATCTAAAAGAGGTTTATCCAAGTCAAAGCTTGGAGGCAGGTTTCTGTATTCACAAAAGTTCAGAAGAAAAAGGAACTCAATAAGAAAATCCAGAGCCAGACCTGCAGAAAATCATACAGATCATCACTAACTCCGGTTTCGTCATGACGAATATCACTTTTGTCTGTTGTGTAGCTGAAACCAGTTCCAACAGGCTGGTCAACATACAGAAGATTGGAAGCCTGCAAAATAAAATTCTCAATTAACTCTCATGTGCAAAACTAACGAGCAGTAAGGCGGGTTTAACAAACAAACTAATAAAAATCGGGGAAATTGTTTAAAAGGATCATAATATAAGGTAATACCTGGTCCCATCCATACTCATTCCAAGCAAGAGACATGTTCTTAGCGATCTTGAAAGGACCGTTCTCATAGAACATAGCCAACTCACTGCTACATCCAGGACCTCCAGTCAACCAAATCACAACAGGATCATCCTTCTTGTTGCGTGACTCAAAGAAGAAGTAGAACATCCTAAACACACCAAGCGAATAGGTGAACGAACAAACATCTAATCTATTCCCACTACTTTGAGATTCATATTAGAAAACGTCACCCAAAGTTCAATGTTCAAATCGAATTAAAACACAACCTAGTCAAGAGCTAGCTGCAATTTCTGTTTGAACCATAACAAATCAGATACTAAATCATCGCGAGCACAAATGTACAGACCGTACACAAAAAGGTATGAGTAAGCTTCAAAATGCACATGAAAAGCAAAATCTAGGGCTAGATATAAACCTTGCGCCTTGAGATTTCGGGAGCTTGTAATAACCAGCATGATGACCTAAATCCTCGACGGTAGCGCCGCCATCGGAAAGTATATTCGGGAATCTGAAGTTGCGTTCAACAATCGAAGGTCCCTCCGTGGCAGTGAGAGTCGAATCACCACCATCGATCACGTTCACGTCTAGCTTGGGAAAAAGGTTTAGCTCCCGGATCAGCTTCTCCGCCCGCGATGACGGCAAGCTCGATATCTCGAAGCTGCGATCGTTCAAGAGAATAGAAGACGACAAAGATGAACAAGCGATGAAGACGACGAAATGCAAGAGAAGGGAGAGGATAGTCTGTTTCTCCATTTTCGTTTTTTTTTTCAACTGTGCTTTTTCTTTTTTAGATTCTCGTTTTGTTTTGAGATTTGTTGTATACAATAGAGGGAGAAGAAGGTACACGTGGGAAGAAAATATCAAAGAAGGATCTTCCGAACGTGTCCGGGAAATTTGGGGCTAATTTGCGAATTTGGATAAAATAGTGAGTGATCTGTTACGCGAAGATAACGTCTGGGGTAATCAACGGTTAGGCACGCGAGTTGGATGGGAAGCAATTCCCAAATGGGTGTGGGTCCCACATATTTATAAAGAGAAAGAAAATGAAAAATTATCCGACCTGCCGGAATCGAACCAGCGACCTAAAGATTTCTTTGGGTAAACCCACTACAGTCTTCCGCTCTACCAACTGAGCTAAGGTCGGTTTAATAATTCAGTCAAGTTTACATATATATATCATTTAAAATGTTGATAGAAGACTCGTACCCAATTGAGCACCCAAATGGGCCAATTCCTATCCCACATTACAAATTACATGTAAGCATTGATGTTTATGTATTTATATGTTAAAATAATATATGTCTCAACAATATTTAAATTTTTTTGGGGGTAAATTCTTAATATAATGTAAAGATAATAGTTTAAACAAATGGAAAGAAAATATATTCGTGAGTTTCTGGTTGGACCCAATCAGAGAATCGGCCCAAAACATTCTTCAGTTAATCAAATCTATTGTATGTTTGATAAAACCATTATTACATTTTGTAGATTGTAAGCACGAATTTAAAATGTAAATAGAAAGAAAAGACTGTATGTTTTTGTTTGCATTTATAAGATAAGTTCTTTTTGTAAACAAATTTTTTTTTTTTTAATTTTTGTTGTTCTTAAAATAGTATTGTTTGCATTTATAAGATGTAAGTTCTTTTAGTAAACATTTTTTTTGTTTAATTTCTTAATTTCACTAATTTTTTGGGCCCCAAGCCCAGACCACCAGTGAAAGCAACTTAAGCCCAATCGGCTAAAATAGAAACAGAAATTAGAAAAGGAAGTTGATAGATGAGAAGAAAAAAGTCTTTACACAATATTGGTTCGACTCTAATTTCACTAATTTACTTTGGTTTTTGTTCGGTTTATTTTTAGTCTGCAATTTTGGTTCAAATCTTAATTTGCAGCGCAAAATAGTTGACGAGTTTTTCCATCTGCCGTGCGAAACATCTGCTTTGGGTTAAGTTCGTCAAAGAGTTCCAACAGAGTTGGCAATCAACGGCAGCTTCACAGCCAGACACGTGTCAACAAAATTGTCTTACTCTTCACGTGGCATCACTGCAATCACTTGCTTAAACGGTTATGTTATCTTTTCCCTCCAAGTGGACCCTACCTTGCTCTATACAGATGCAGTTTCCATGGAGATGCTTTGATACTTTGGAATCTTCCACTAGTTTCAGTCTTCACGCATCAATATTATTTAGAGGAAAAAAAAGAAGAAAAAACTAAATAGTAAGCTGTAAACGTCGTCGTTTCGTTTTGCTTCAGATCTTCTCCTCCTTAGCTTTTCCTTTTTAGCTTTCGTTCCTGCTTTCAAAAATACAATACACCAGTCGCGAAAAACGAAAAGAAAAACGGAATCTTTTATTTTTTTTAATTCATTATTTTAATTAAAATTAAATATATTTTTTTTAAGTAATTGTGATGAGGGCGTTGAATTCGCGGCTAGTTCTGATCGACATCAACAGCTCATGGCAAGCATCACGCCGGTTGATCTCCGCCACCGCAACCGCTTTTTCATCCGACTCTTCCTCCTCCTCATTCCGTCGAACACGTGGTGCGCGTCAGAGGATCGCTTCTTCGAAGTCTCCGGCGTCGCCGTCTCCTGTGCGGAGGCCTTCTGATGGGTTCAGTTTCGATGCTCGGCAACCTTCAGCTGATTCAGAGAACTCCGCATCGATCTTATCGCGGAAACCAGCGACGCCACCGCCTACGGTGGAGCTTGACGCTTTCCTCGAGATTCTCCCTCCGGCGACGAGGAAGGAGCTCGTTAAGCACGAGGCGATCGGGGAATTGATCGAGGTGGTGATGGATTTAGGGAGAAAGCCACTGGCTAGGTTCCCTTCCGGCGATTGGGTGATCTCAGAGCAGCCTGTGACACAGCAGGATCTGAAGCTTGCGGTATCAAAGGTGTGTCACTGATTTAATACATGCAACTCATTTCTCAAATGTTTTAGCTTATTAACTAATTTCGCATGATCTCTGCTTGAATCAAATGTTTTTGATGAATTTGAGTTGATGAGAAGATGAAATGTTTTCAATTTAGGTTGGTGATTTTTCGGATGATAACCGATCGGGGATTAACAGATCTTTGCATCGTATAAGCGCTATACGTAACCGTAAACTGCAAATCATTGGTCTAACATGTCGAGTGGGTCGAGCTGTATCTGGAAGTGCAGAAATTATAAGAGACTTGATAGAAGGAGGAGGATCCATCTTGGTCATAGGATCTCCTGGAGTAGGCAAAACGACGTTAATCAGGTACATTGATTTAGATCCCGGTTTGTGAATCGGTATGAACTTATAATGTGATGATCTGCAATTGATACATGTTACGTGACAAGCTTGGCTGGCTTTGTACAGAGAAATCGCACGGATGTTAGCTGATGAACACAGGAAACGTGTGGTGATTGTTGACACGTCAAACGAGATTGGAGGTGATGGTGATGTTCCTCATTCTGGAATCGGCCGTGCCAGGCGGATGCAAGTTCCAAATGTGAATTTACAGCACGACGTAATGAACTCTTAACCTTGTAGTAAAAATTGTTGCAAGATGGAATCAAAAGGATCTTGCTGTATTTAATCGGTTCTTCACACTAAAACGTCACGCAGGTTATGATTGAGGCGGTTGAGAATCATATGCCTGAGACCATCATTATCGACGAGATAGGAACAGAGCTTGAAGCATTAGCTGCTAGCACTATTGCTCAACGAGGCGTTCAGCTTGTTGCAACTGCTCATGGGATGACTATAGACAACATAATCAAGAATCCCTCTTTGCAGATTCTTATTGGTGGCATTGAGGTGTGACCTTAGACTACAACTATCCTTCTTCTTTTTTGCTCTCTTGTTATAAGAGTCGACCTTGACTTGAATTTGTTTTACCCAGAGTGTGACTCTTGGTGATGAAGAAGCAAGGAAAAGAAAAGTGCAGAAGACAATTCTTGAAAGAAAAGGACCTCCAACATTTACTTGCGCTGTGGAGATGATATCGAGAACCCAGTGTCGTGTTCATCAAAGGCTGGATGTCACCGTTGATGCTATTCTAGCTGGTAAGTTAAAAGAGTTACTTTCTTCATATTGAAATTGAGCGAACAAATGGGAAAACCAAACCGAGCAAACTTCTTGATTATCGTAGGGAAGTCCGCTCCATTTGAGATACGTCAAATTCGTGGCGAAGACGATGTTCCTCATGAGTTAGTGACTCCCATTCCTTTCGAGAACCTCGAAGAGGAGCCTGCACCATTGCTCAATAGAGATTTCGCAAGTGAAGTGCTGTCTGACGACGAAGATGAAGATTTTCTTCCCGTTCGGTATAATAAGGCCAGCGGTAACATATCCATGAGCCAAAGAAGCTCATCTGTCCATGTTTATACTTACAATGTAAAGAATCTGACCCTATCTTCCTCGAGCTTGTAAATTCTAATTCAGCCTTTTTCTGATCCTCGGAAAAAATAATCTTGATCTTGAACATTCAAAGATACTAACTATAGATATGGTATTCTACTATTGTGATTTAGGTCCTTCAAGCTGATCTCCTTCAAGTAGCCGAAGTTATGGGCCTAGACAACGAAATAGAAGTGACAGATGATGTTGGAGAAGCAGATGTCATTCTAGCCTCAAGTTCTGAATTGAAACAGAATCCATCGATCCGTCGTGTTGCCAAATTACACAAGCTACCCATTTTTGTCATTAAGGTATCCTTCTTCTTGCATGACCAACTATGATTCACTGCATTCCTTGTTCCAATAAATTGATTCATTTCTTTCTTCATGTTCATACCTTGCAGTCAACTACAATGGCTCAGATGGTCAAGGCAGTCCGAATGATCCTCGGGAGAGAATCATTTGGCTCAGCCCCTAAAACCATACAGAAATCGTCTTTTGATGATATCGAGATCAAAGATGACGCTCCTGAGAGCAAACCCAGTTTAGAAGAACTCGATGCCCTTGAGGTAACTCTCATCCCACTCGTGTAAATATTTTCAAAATTTCCCAATAGAGATGGCTTGTTATCTCAGATCAGTCTCTTCGGCCTACCACCTTTTAGTTAATCAGGATTCATACATCTCATGTTATATAGGGCTTGATACTGTTCTGTAGTAGCATCTATGCATAACAAGTGTAGTGGTGAAATGTTTCAAATTCTAATAATTCAGCTGCTACTCCTCTTTTCGGGTTACCGAGGCAAGCCTTCATATAATCGCAATGACCTGCCAAAAGCCTGAAGTATGCTCAGTGACTATAGTTTAGGGACACTTGCGAGTGTTATGACTGATATATCCCTGTTTCTGAAACGCAGGAGGTCCGTCTAGCGATCGAATACATTGTAATCCCGGGAGGTGAACCAGTGGAGCTTCTTCCTAGACGGTCAGACATAATAGTCCGGCAGCTAGAGCTGGTAGAGAGTTACCAACTCGCGGTGGAGAATCTCGGCACTCACCTTAATCCGCGGCTTCAGATTCTTCCTCGTCGATCCATGAAGAAAGTGTTGCCATCTTCATCCCCAAAGAAAGCAGGTGATGATAGCGTGGGGAATACCGTTACTCGTCTTCCTTTCCTTAAGGATTGACATCTCTGACTCAGCATATGGAACTATGGAGACACTCTTGAACATTGTAAATTTAATGCAAGTCTTGGTAAATAAACTGTTACTGGTGTTGGTCATTATTACTCATTTGCAATGTATGTTACAAATGCAATGCTCAGTCTTCTTTAAAATAACCCAGGGGTAATCTGTAACGTTGAGGAAAAAAACAGAGTGTAATCTGTAGATATTTCGTTACTCCTTATTTTATAAATAGATCAATTTATTCATAAACAACTACAAAATGATTTATTTTGTTTGTTTTCAAATTAAGTAGAAAGTTGCTTTTATTAAGTTAGATATAGCTTCTGCATGGTTTTCCAAATTCTATGTATTTTGGATTCATACACACAACTGCTGATCAAAACCTGAAACTTCTCAAGATTGCAATACAAAAACCAAAACAAAAGTTCTGTAATCATAATTGAATTCAACGTCAATTTCAATAGAACTTTCAATAACATTTGTAATCATAGTTGAATTCGACGTTGTATATAGCAGAAGATCAACCAACACAAACGAAAAACCAAAGTTTAGAACACCGAAACAACCCTCTAAATCCATCTCTTATCCTGGAAGAGGAATCAGACTCGGAACGTAGACGTAGCCACAAAGAAACGACCAAAGGCCAGGCCACTCTTGACGTCGTTCTGTCTCAATTTGTTTTCTTATCCCAAGTTGATCAATTTCATAAAGAGTGAGGCACGTATAAGTCTTATCATCTTCTTGAACTGGTCCCTCGCACCATGCCATGATACTTTTATCCTTGCCAATGGAGTATACTGGATGATCGAAATCTTTATGGAAATCTAATTCCGGAAGATCAGGGCGAGCCACATTGAAATATTTGCTAAACAAGACATCCCCATCACCCAGCTTGTTTGTGACCCACACGTCAATTTGCCATGATTCTTCATCTTGTTGAAACAAAGAAAGTCTATGTCCACTGAAACAGCCTAATAGACTATTTATAACACTATCGTAAGAGTAAGGACAAAAGCATATGTCCTTGAATGTTTTAGTGGAGAAATCAAAACCTAGAATGAAGCCTTGGTGCTTCTGAGCGACCCAATACATATTACCCATCACAGACACACCTTTGCACGCGATATCTATCTCCCAATCAACCCTAGCATCAAGAGTTTTCCAGGAATCAGTCTTGAACTCATAGATCTCAGCCTCAGGTTCACCATCATAACAACGATCCGGAGAATCATAGCGGCGATAAGAAAGTCTCAAGATCTTGTAATTATCACGAGACTTATTGTCGTATCCAATCCCGTAGTAGTCAGATTTCACGAACCAATGCGAGGGATTGATCCATCTGGTTTTCCTCAAAACCGGATTCCAAATTACGAGGTCGACGTATCTTGATCCGACGTCACACATACACAGCATGAGTCCATCGCAGTGAACCATAGTAGGAGCCGAAACTTGAGAGGGAAACTCGTTTGGGAATGGTAAAACAGAGCAAGTTCCAGTCACCGGATCCATGATTTGAACCGTCTCAACGGCTCTCATGAATCGTACCGGGGAGTGATGCAAGTGATTGTAGATGAATTTCTTGTCGGCTATGAGAGCATACCATTGCTTGCACGTCGATTTGAATCGGATCAGCGAATCCGCCGGAGTCCTGTAAAGTATTTCTTCTATTAACTCAAATGGTAACGACGGCGATGACCAACGCTTTGAGGAAGCCATGGACGCTTTCAAAGATTCGAATCGTATCAGATTCTTGGATAATATTTCTCTTTTTTTTTCGTTTAAGGAAACGAGATCAATTTGTGACCGGATATAAATATAGAATCGATCAAGCGAACCGGTTAAGGTTCAACCGAACCAAAATGGTGATTCTTTAACCTACAGTAGTTGAATAAAGCAAGCGAGTCGGTTAAGGTTCAACCGAACCAAATCGGTGAGATTCTCTTAAACCAATTGAATAAAAGTAACCAAAAAGCGTTGACCGGAACATTCTAATAACCAAAAAGTCTATCTCCATTTTACATTTCGATTTCTTATGCCTCCAGGAGACAGATTTCATTCGCATGTTATATTTTTTTTTTTTTGAATAACAAAATAAAACGCATGTTATATTTTCCATCGTAAAATTTTTTTTTTTAAAAACAAACACTTTTATTGACTTATCAATTTCGGTGATTACTAAGGTAAAATTGTTTTGCTAGATTTCTAATTTCTTAGAATCATCAACCTCTCTTTAATTATATATATGCCACTGATGGGTTTCTCAAAATGATAGGGTCTAAACAAGGTTAAAGCTAAATGTTGTTTAATTTTCTGCCGATTCTTAAGATTTTTGAGCTGGTTCCAGAAAATGCAAACAATAAACTTTTCAATGGAAGTCACATGAGGTCGATATCAATTGATACTCCTTCAAACATTGGTAATTTATGGTTTACTTGCTTTTCTCTATGAATCATCTTCCTTTTTTTTTTTGAAGAGTAGATGTCTTACTTATCTGATTTCACATTTGGGGTGGGACGAGAAGTCGAGTTACATAGCAAACTAGTGTTTCAAGGTAAAAAAATCATTAGTCCCTTTATAGTTTATATCTTCTTAAAACTCGAGTACTATCTTCTTATAGTTGAACATAATCTGGTTTCTTTGTTTCGTTTTTAGGTTTTTTTTTTTTTTCTTATTTTTGGTTCGTTCGGTTTAGAAAGATGGAGATTGGTCGGTTTAGAAAGTATTCGGTTAAATCTTGATATGTTGGTTTTACATATTATGATGGTTCTAAAAAATTGTTAGAATCATTAATGGATATAGAAAAATAGATAGATTTTTTTACTTAAATAATTAACCTGAAATACTCAGAAGTCAGAAGCAACAGATCATACGGCTGAAAATGGTTTATATATATGTGATTATAATAAATCAAGAAAAAACTGAAAATTTGAATGGCACGTATTTACAAACCCATCCTACCTAATTCTACTTCTTCCACTAATCTATTTCAGGCCTTGCAGCCTATGTTTATTCATGGTTGGAAAGGACCCACATTACTCTAATTCCTGACAAAGGACTCACAATCCAAATACATCAACCTCAATTTTTTTGGAGTTATGTAAGAAATTGGGTAGTTTTTAAAAGTGTTATTTGGAGAATGGATAGTTTTTAAAAGTTATTTGAAAAATTGATAGTTTTAATGGGTGTGAGATATAAATATTGTGAGAGGAGGATAAAACAAAAAGTAAAAAACACAATTATCCTTTTATATTTTAGTGATAAAATTATAACAATGAGTCCCACCAAAATTTTCCTTCTCCTCTTTGCAAACAAGAAAGAGATAGAATAACAATTTTTTGTTTTTTTTTTTCTTTATCTCCTTAAATTTTATAATTTGATTTAGCAAAAAGATCTTAATAAAAAATTCATCACAACCACATATTAATCTTTTAAATTTGTATCTGAATCTAAAGAGCTCAATTTTACTATATTTTTGGATATATAGCAGCATTGTATAACAATATAGTAAAAATTGGTGTATTATGTATATGTACAACAATGCTGGTGTACAACACTTGTTTCAGATAGTATACAACTATATGGTGGAGTATAACTATATAGTGGATACAAACGTTTGTTTAAGATGGTGTACAACTATATAGTGGTGTACAAAATAATATACAATAATATGATGATATAAAAGATGGTGTACAAACGCTTGTTTAAGATGGTGTACAACTATATAGTGATGTACAAGGTGGTGTACAAGTATTAATGTTTTACCATCATATCTCGTACACCACCATATAGTTATACACAATCATGTTTCATACATATACAAGTATTGGTGTACGAGATGACGTAGTGTACAATCACTAGTATTTTATTGTCATATCTCGTATATCATATTTTCAATCATCATCGTACACCATCTTTTAAACTATTTTATTTGTACACTACCGGATCCTACTCTTTCATTTGCACCACAAATAAATTGAAAGATATTTATGTATTTTATCCTAGTTTTGTTTTTTTCTTTCTCTCACAA
This sequence comes from Kernera saxatilis, assembly GCA_900406395.1. Classification (NCBI taxonomy): domain Eukaryota; kingdom Viridiplantae; phylum Streptophyta; class Magnoliopsida; order Brassicales; family Brassicaceae; genus Kernera; species Kernera saxatilis. The sequence goes on along the minus strand of OVAY01000183.1, from coordinate 12,833 downwards.
CACTTTTATCTCACACACACTAAAAATTACTCATTTCTCAAATAACTTTTAAAAACTACCTACTTTCCAAATAACTTTTTAAAAACTATCATCTCACAAATACACCCATTTTTTTGTTGGCTCCATTTATTTGTACACACCCATGAAATAAAGTTTGGACCGCGAATCATCATACCTTTAAAAAAAAAGGAAAATCTTATTCTTTTTTTTTTGGTCGGAAGGAAAATCTCATTCAATTCATGAACTTGACATCGATATTTTTTTTTTTTTTACTACTTTTTTAATAGTTTTCTCGGAATTTAGTGAGTAAACCCACCCGAAAATCACCAAATATATTCTTTTCAAGAAAATCAGTTCACGAGAAACTAACTAATTGTTTCATTAAAATTTTAAAAGTTTTTGACTCGAAAATATATATTACAGATTAAATAAAATAATATTTCATTCATTGTTGTTTACAAACAATTAGTAAAAAGAGAACGAATTGCGGTAAAAGGCACATGTTTTTTTTTTTAATATAAAGGTTATTTTGTTGAAAATGAGATTACATGCTATGACTTTTGGTCATACAGAGTTCAAAAGATTGAGAAAGTTTAGAGGAGCATAAAGCAAACTATGATAGAAAGCTTTAGAGTTTATGTTGGGCCACTTGATTGAAATTTTAAGGTACAGTGTGCTTTCAAGGTCACTCGTCTTCTTCCCGAAGCTTCAACTTTTATCTTCACTGTCACTGATAATACCTCTTTGTCTTCTTCAACGAATCTTCCTTGTTTCCGTTTCCCAAAATCAACACCTTCACCAAAAAAGCTTTAATGACTCGCCATCATGCGAAAAAAGGCGGGAAAACTCTAAATTAGTTACCGGGGGGTAAAAAGAGGTCGAAAATAACAACCAGTGGTAAAAAAATCCGATGCTTTTTATTCCCTATTATAAAAAACGTGACAGTTTCGGTACTGGGGTCAATAAATTCAAAGATGGAGACAGTGAGGAGGAGACAAGTGAATTACGGTACGCCTTTTGTGTTTTTCTGCTATAAAACATTTAATGGTTGTCCTAAAAGTTAAGGATTGATTTATCTGAAAACCAATGGCTAACTACTACGTTTCCTCTGTTCTCAAGTTGCTGGCTCTGCTTCTTCCACGTATCTTGTGTCACAGTGCTGATTCTGCCTCTACCATCAAGTTTCTTCCTGGTTTTGAAGGCCCTCTTCCTTTTGAGCTCGAAACTGGGTTTGTTTTCTCTTCCTGTGGTTGATTAATCCGTGGTTCTGACTTTGGAGATAATCTTAAAGTATGTATGATTAATATTTGTGAATAAAAGGTATATTGGTGTTGGTGAGAAAGAGGAAGTGCAATTGTTTTACTACTTCATCAAGTCTGAGAGGAATCCACAAGAAGACCCTCTCCTTCTCTGGCTAAGTGGAGGACCTGGTTGCTCTTCTCTCTCTGGTCTTCTTTACGAGAATGGTAACTCTTTTAACTCATTCTTATGTTGCGTACGTCTCTGCTTTATTTTGTTTAGTGACTTGTTTGAATCAAAATAATTTCAGGGCCTATGACTGTGAAGCTTGAGGTGTACAATGGAACTCTTCCTTCCTTGGTTTCTACTACATATTCATGGACTAAGGTAGCACAAAGTGCTGTATTCAATATGACGATTCCAACTCCCAGTGGTTTATGCTTGATCTGTTTAAGTTGCGTAATGTATAATTTCTCTCAGATTTCGAGCATAATATATTTGGATCAGCCTGCTGGAACTGGCTTCTCCTATTCAAGAACTCAGCTTGTTAATAAACCCAGTGATTCAGGAGAAGTCAAGCGGATCCACGAGTTTCTTCACAAGGTAAAAAAAAAAAGACTAACTTTTGAATCATCTCTTCTTTGTGCGCATAGAGATTTAAAAGCGTTTTATTTTCTCTGGTTGTTGTTGTGCAGTGGCTAGGCAAGCATCAAGAATTTATGTCCAACCCTTTCTATGTTGGTGGAGATTCTTACTCCGGTATGGTTGTACCGGCACTCGTTCAAGAAATCTCTAAAGGTAATGATTTTCCGCAAGCCCTTTACTCTGAGTCTTGTTTCTTAATCAATATTTTTGCCATTTTATAACAGTATAGACCTGATGATGCAGGAAATTATTTATGCTGCAAACCTCCAATAAATCTTCAGGTTCATCTATATTTGTTGCTTCTTATATATACCTTGTCGAGCATTAAAAGATTGATAGTTATCTTCTCTTCTTTGGTACACTGACAAAAACAGGGCTATGTGCTCGGAAACCCGTTTACAGAAACTGAAATTGATTATAACCACCGTGTTCCTTACGCTCATGGAATGGCACTGATTTCTGATGAACTTTACGAGGTATCAAACATGACATGCTTTTGTTTCTTGTCCCCACAATGAAAGTAGATAACAAGCAGTTCAAAACTCTGTTTTTTTATCTCGCAGTCGATGAAGAGAATCTGCAAAGGAGAATATGAAACTGTTGATCCAGGTAACACGGAATGCTTGAAACTCGTTGAAGAATATCAGAAGGTAAACATACACTCATGGAAATTTTAGTTGATGTTATGTGAGTCTGCCTAGTAAAAATTATCACTAATTCAGACTTTTGTGGTGATTGTATAGTGCACTGATAGAATAAACTTCCCACTCATCTTAACGCCATTGTGTGAAGAATCTGAAAATACATCTCCCGATTGCTATGTAAGTAATCCATCTTGCCCCCTGTTAACTGTTAAACACTGAGAAAAAAACAAAATTTTACGAGGTTGCATTTGCAGACGTATCGGTACTTGTTAACTACCTACTGGGCCAATGATGAGAGCGTGCGCAGGGCACTTCAAATCAATAAGGTATTATAAATGACATACGTTAAATTAACGATTTTTTTGGTAACTGAGGATCTGTGATTGCAGGAGAATATAGAGGAATGGGTACGTTGTTACTGGGATATACCTTACACTCATGACATTAAAAGCAGCGTACCGTACCATATGAATAACAGCATCAATGGCTATTCTTCTCTCATCTTCAGGTCAGAGTTTAACCTCTGCCTTTTGAAGAAGCGCTACAAGATTCAAGACATTTTTGTAAGACTTTGTGGGGTTTTTCTTGGGTGAACAGTGGTGATCACGACATGGAAGTGCCTTTCCTTGGTACTCAAGCTTGGATTAGATCTCTTAACTATTCTATCATTGATGACTGGAGACCTTGGATGATAGGCGATCAAATCGCTGGGTATTATACTGATTCTTTTATTGACTGGGTTCTTTTGTTAATTTCATTCTCTTGTCGTATGAGCTCATTAGATTCGCTCTGTTTTGGCAGATACACTAGGACATATGCCAATAAGATGACATTTGCTACTATCAAAGCAAGTATTTTCTTGTTTTTTCCACTCAAAACATTTTGATAGCGTTTTTCACTTATGTTTCTTACTTGAATTGTGGGTTTGATTATAGGGAGGAGGACACACTGCAGAGTATAAACCAGAGGAGAGTTATATCATGTTCCACAGGTGGATCAATGGTCAACCTCTTTAACCAGAAAAAATATTATTCTATTAAAACGTGTCTACATCATTTATCACACATTCTCCAAAAGAAACCTTGACTTTTCACCTTTTAGGTACTTTTTTTTTTAGAAAAACCTTTTAGGTACTTTTATTTTGCAGTGGGATGTATCAAAATGAATGAATAAAGAGTAGATGAGTGACGAAATGATTGAGATTTGAGTCCTATATGTGAACTTGGAGAGTTTATAATCTTCAAAACAAAAAAAAAAGTTGGAGACCTTATTGAACTTGGAGTTAATTACGTGAGTTTCGACATTTAAGATTAGGGTTTGTTGGTTTCGGATGGGTTGGGTCGGGTGACTATAAATCTGATTATCCCAAAAAGTCTGACAATACCAGAGCTATCCCAAAAAAACACAAAGCTATTTTGTTATATAAAAAAATTCCCGATTACTACACAAAATTTCGGAGTTCACCAAATAAAATCCACTGAATTTAGCTACATAAGTATAATACCGCTCTTGAAGCCATCTAAATCAACTACGTATATTCCTCGATCGATATATTAAATTGCGATTTGGTTTTAAAAAAAAAACTATTTAAAGGAAAATCTAAACTCGAAAGAGCACCCCAACAAAGAACGACTATTTTTGTGGCAGAACCACTAAATCCCTTGAAATATTCAAGAATCATTATCTTATTTAATTTATTCTATTATTAATTGTAAAATATCAATCGGTATAGAAAAACCGATGGTGAATGAATGAACTTACCACAAGTAAAATAGAAAAAAAAAACATTTTGAAAAGGACAGATTTTTACGCGCAGCCTTTTAAACAATATTTACTCAAAACGTGTATAAATATCCAATACAAAAAAAGAAGAAAAACATAAAAGATGTATCGTCTTACAATAATTCTGATAGTTTTTTGCTTATACACCGAAAATACGATAGGAGGCTCGGTGTTTATCTATAACAACCTGAACTACGGAAACCTTATGAAAGTCCATTGCAAATCGGGAGACAGCGATCTAGGTTTCCATGTGAGAAAACGCGGAGGATTATACGATTTTAGCTTCAGTGATCACATACTTGACAAAACACTTTTTTGGTGTCATTTGTGGCAAGGTCGTAATTTCAGGCATAACCAGACGATCATCGCTTACGAATCTAAGTACTTGCCTGGCAGACACAGCTGGGTGAGATGGTCCGTCAGGCAAAAAGGCATTTATTTATCTATCAATGGTAAGGAGCCTTTTAAGTACAAGTATAATTGGAATGATAAACTCTGAAAATGATTTGCAATTTATTCATATACACTATGTGTTTTTGTAATTAATATGAATCTCGACTAATTGTGTATTACTGTAATATATGTATATATAATATCTATTCTCTTTGATTAATCTTGTTTTTTTTTAACATCTTCATTTTCATTAAATAGTAAAAGTGTAATACAGATTGCAGAGTATGTAAAAGCCAGTGTTTGGAATGTCTAGACTAAATCTACGTTCTAACCATCTGAAACTCTTCTAACTAAGTCAACCAAAATCCCATCGAAGTACAGAAGAATGTGTAATTCAATTCTACCCCTAGGAACATAGATTGTGTAAGACAAACTCTACTCTCTTTGTCCATTGTTTTCAATTAATTAATTGACAACAAAAATTACTCAAGGAAAGGCTTATATATCCTTGATCAAAGCATGTTTCTTCTACTAATAATTATTGGTTGAAAAGGCTGGGATACTCAATTTTTTCTGTTTATATTCTTTTTTACTTTATGTTTAATTTTTGTCTTTAATTTCTATATAAGAAACGTGCGACGCGACAATGGAAACAGACACGAGATCAAGAAGAAAGGCACCAATCACTCAATAATTTTAAGCTTTGTCTTCTAAACGGAACATATATGTTCTCCTTAACTCTCCCTTATCCTCTTTCTCAGTGGTGGATCCAGGATAAAAATTGACTGGAGGCAAAATTTATAAGACTATAAATATTAAATAAATAAACTAAAAATACAGTAAAAATTGTAGATAACATAAAAATAATTAAGTATATGTTCATATTATATATTTTAGTTATTTAATTATATGGAATATTTGTTACTTTTTATGTTTCTAAAAATTCATATGTACTAATATTTTAACAATAAGATATTGTAAGAAATCTTTTCATTATCAATTAAGATTCGTTTTATCAAAAAAAAAAATCAATTAAGATTCGATATCTTAAAATTTAATAGTTACTATACATATGTTTGGCGAGAAAAATATTACAGATGGACTTGATTAAAAATGGGCTTATAATTATGTTTCCTTATAAATTTTTTGTGTTGATCTGGATTTTGGGGAAGGAAAGAAAACAATGGGGGTCTTGTTTTACTATGGGGGCATTAAGTTGACGTTTAACAAAATTATAATGATTCACAAAATATCAGTGGGTGCATCTGCCCCCTCTCTGTATAAGGTGGGTTTGCCCCTGCTCTCTCTATTAATAAGAAATGCTCGATTTTTTAAAAATTTAAAATTTTAGTATCTAATCGTTAAATTCGATCGATCGACGATTTAATCAATGCCGGCGATGAACAAATGCAAAAATTTGCAAATGCTCAAAACCCATCTAAATGTGGGGCTCCTTTTCGGTTGCACAATAAAATCAACCAATGTGCAAATAAGTAATATTAAATGTTTAGTGACCGTTTATTTGAAAACTAATAACTATTCTAAGAATCTAAATTTATTTTGCATATACTAATTTAGTAGTGACGAAATTAACTGTGAAAATTATATCCGTATATAATATAAATAAAAATGCTGCATTATAATATAGGGTCCATTTTAAATTTGGTGCATTGGGTCCAATATCCAATTAACATTGAGCCGGCCCTGATTGTCATATTATATTACCATCACTACAAAAACTCTACATAAATTTGGACATTCTACGATAAATATTATTTTGTTATAAGACGTCTGCAAGACAGTATGAATATTTAAAAATAGTAGAATGTTAGTATGTAAATAACACTACTGCATCGTCCAATAAATTAATATAGTCGTTCATAACTTCGTTTGTGGACGCTATGATGAGTAAATGTATCGATCTGACATTTTTGGTAACAAAGTGATGGATGGTGGATACTATTTCAGTATATAATTTACAAAAAAAAAAGACAATGAATAGGTGCAGCAAAATAGACTAATCATCCGAATATCTAATAGACAATGATGTTTAAGATTTATCCATGCCAGGATCTAGGAAATTTTCTTCATGAAAAATAGTAAAAAATGCTAGTTTAAATATACTAGTAACATAATCTTACTATATCAAAGTGTTATCTAACAAAATAACTCAGTTTTTTTGCAAGTTTTGATGATTAATTTTGACTTCTTTTTTTTTTTTTATAAAATTAGTTTTGTCTTCGCCTCATAATCCCTCGGTTATCAATTAAAAAAATGTTATCTATTTTCAACTATTAATCAAAATATATTTAAAATGATGTGCCGCGCTAAGGCGTTGTGATTTAATTAAAATAGATGCCGACAAAAAAAATTAAAATAGATGATAGAAAAGAAAAAGATGGGAATTGATTAAGTTTTACCTGCTTAATTCTTTTTCCAATACTTACTAAGTATATATATAATACCGAAAGTATGTACGAACGTCCATTTGTATATATTATATATTATGGTTACATGCAGTCCATGTTATCCAGTCGACTCTTCCCTAGCTAATCATTAGGAATAAGCAATAATTTAGTAACTTTCATTTTTATGCTAATTATTAGCTACATCCAACAATGGAGAGTAGACTTTTTATAAAATTATTAATTCAGCTATAAATAATCCCCTAAGTTCACAGATTTATTTCATCTTAAAAACTATGATAATGGCCTTATTTTATGCATATGTCTATGTGTGTGTGAACATGTCAGAAGACCACTTATCAACCAAATATCCGAAATTGACTAAAATGTATGTTAGTATAGTATAAAAAGTATTATCAAGTGCTCACGCATACACCAAATATTAATCCTAGTAACATTAAAGTAAAAGTACACTAAACTATAAAATGTAACTAGACGTATACAAAAACTTGTTATAAAAAAAAGTAGTGCTAAAATAAGTTATATTTTCATTAATATTTATGCTACGATCCATTTTCACTGACAGAAGAATACATATTCATGTTTCGCTTCTGCATTTTATATGAAAACGATTTAAAAACTAATTTTTCAATTCCGAGAATAATCCTCTGAAATTTGTTTGTTTGTCTTAGTTACCAGATTGCCCACTCGATCAATTGGTATTTGAAATGCTAGTTCAAATCGGATTAATTAATATAGATATTAAATAAAATGATTGTTAGTGATTGTTATTGATTTATAATCTGAAAAGTCTTGGAGATACGATGAGCTGCACTTGTTGATTTCTTGTTACTTAGTAATATTCTTTACGTGAAGTGGGTGCTCTTCACATCATGCAACCATGAACAAATCGGCATATACTTCATAATACATAAACACGCCAACATGTGTTAACTATATTATTATATTTTGAAATTGTAGTTTATACACAAGTTAGACTTTCATGCGAATATGCATGATTCTAGAAAATGTAAAAATCATCAATCTACAAACACATCACCTTACTTGCGGTTCTAACAATATTCATAATTGGGTGCGACAATTAACAATTTTAATTGAATTTACCGCATTTATATGGTGATGTCGGCATGATGATTAAATTTCTACTTGATGGATACATATGTTTGCAGTTTGGACATTTCGAAATTCTCATGAATTTACACATTTTGGAATTAGTTACAAATCAATCTAAGAGACTTGGTCATTATATTAAGATATACTTGCCCAATTATTGTCTCAAGTCTGGTTTAACAAGTCGTCGTTCTCTTACGACAAATTAGTTGGACTTAAATTTTTTCTTTGGTGTGTCAATTTTAGAAATTAATTAGAAGAGTGTATTTATTCATTAAACCAACATGTACGTAGAAGATGCGTACGTATACGTATTAGAAATATGCCAAATAAAAATAAATAAAAAAAAGAAAGAAAGAAGATGGAGTGGAGTAATGGTAGAGAGAGACGTAGATTCCGTGAGAGCCAGGCTTGCACTATCATTAATTTACACATTCGTTCACCCAAAGTAATCTCTTATTTCTTTCGTTTTTAAATTATTTATATTTTCTCAACGATGGTAGAAGATCATAAAACAAGATTCAAACTAATTAATTTTCGTAATTCATATTATATAGCTATTACATGAAATAAGGATATAAAAAGCGGTGCCTAGTTAAAATGCGATCGATATTTTTATCATTCTCAACAATGTCACATTCAATGTCGATAACAAAAGAAAATATTGAGTTAAAGCCTTTAAGATCAAAAACAATGATATATAGTGGTCCGCTTCTTATTAGAGTTTAAAAGAATCCCACATGTATATTCTTTCGACAGAACTAATCCAATAATAAGTTGTTTATACAGAGTAAAAGAAAAGAACTAATCCAATAATAAGTTGTTTATACAGAGTAAAAGAAAGGGATAATGAAGAGACAAATAATACATTACTCGACTAATTGTCTAAATTTACACATTTTCTGTTATGTCTCTCCTCTTTCCTCTCTCCTCTCTCCTCTCTCCTCTCTCTCTCTCTCTCTCTCTCGTTCTTGTGTATTGTGTTGAGTTTGCCAAGTTGGGAAAATTGTAATGGAGACAATAACAGAAGTACTAAATTTTAAGAGGCTGCAAAAAGACAAGTCCAACATATTCCACACACTTGAGAATGTGGTGTCTCTCTTTGACTCCTCTCCCTAAATCACTCTCTATTTATGTATGCATCTCTCCAATCCACACACATATATCTCTCTTAACACACACATACATGTTTATATATATGTAATCATGATCATCTCCATCTTCAAATTCAATTCTCTCTTGACTCATCTTCTTTCTAATTGATCAATTCACGAATTCTTCCCTCTTTATTTCTTGAATCTCTGTATATAGCTAATGGAAACAGCCGAGGAGGCGATATCGGCCGCTAAGGAGCAATCCTTGATCCTTAAAGGGAAGCGGACTAAGCGGCAGCGTCCGCTGTCTCCAATCCCTTTCTCTATCGTCCCTCCTATGTCTTCACAAGAACCGGATGTCGAAGAAGAGTCCACTAGTCTTGTTTCCAAGGAGAAGAGCCTCAATAATGAGATCAACAACGACAACAACAAGAATGATAACAACATTTTGATCAATGGTGTGATATCTTCATCTTCTGCCTCTTCATCTTCCAACAACAATGCAACATTAAAGGCCGCGGCTGACGAGGAAGATCAAGATATGGCCAATTGTTTGATTCTCCTCGCTCAAGGTCACTCCCTTCCCCACCACAACCGCAATCATCAGCAACCGCAACCGCACCCTCAACAACAAACCAGACAGCTTATGATAAGTTACCAAGGATCCGGTAACAACAACAACAATGCGTATAGATCTAGCAGCAGGAGGTTTCTAGAGACATCTTCATCTAACGGGACCACGACGAATGGCGGTGGAGGCAGAGCCGGTTACTATGTTTACCAATGCAAAACATGTGATCGGACTTTTCCGTCTTTCCAAGCTCTTGGTGGCCATAGAGCCAGCCACAAGAAGCCTAAAGCCGCCGCAGGTCTTCACTCCGATCATGACCTTAAGAAGTCTATCTATGACGACGCCGTTTCTCTTCATCTCAACAACGTCCTCACCACAACTCCTAACAACAATAATAACCATAGGTCGCTTGTGGTATACGGTAAAGCGAGTAATAATAAAGTCCATGAATGTGGGATATGTGGAGCCGAATTCACATCCGGACAAGCCTTAGGAGGTCATATGAGACGCCATAGAGGCGCAGTGGTGGCCGCAGCAGCCGCTTCTACAGCAACAGTAGCGGTTGCGGCCACTGCGGCTACTGCAAACACGGCTTTGTCATTGTCGCCTATGTCGTTTGATCAGATGTCGGATGGTCCGGTTCATCCGGTTCAAGCTCCGGTTAAGAGAGCTAGGAGTGCGGTTGTGTCGTTAGATTTAGATCTGAATCTACCTGCCCCGGAAGATGAGCATCGAGTCAACGGATTAAGCTTTGATTCAAAGCAAGAACACGAACAAGAACATGAACAAACACAACAGAAGAAACAGAGAGAAGAACAAAAGTCTATTGTTTTGTCTTCTGCTCCTACATTGGTGGATTGCCATTACTGAATCAAAAGTCAATACCAAAATTTGTTTATTAATTTTTTAAATTTTACACAGAATTGATGAACCATTTGAAAAGAAAAATTACTGATTCCTTGCTTGTACAAAGACTTGCAAGATTCTTTTTTGTTGTCTACTTCATTTTAATTACCATTACCACACGACCTTTTTCTGTCTTCCTAGTCTATATTGTGTTGACGCTATGTAATTACATCCAAGTTCATGTAAGATCTTTGGTTGCACAATAATAATAAATATCATAGTCTCCACTTTTTTTTGTTTGAATTCCAGTACAGCGTACGTAGTATTAAGAAAAAAAAAATTTCTTAATACTAAACTTTTTGTACACCCTTATTTTCTTGATAATATTTACAAATTGACCAAATATATATATATTATTCGTAGTTTATTAAAAATTATATTCTTAATACTTGTAATGCCTTATTTTCGTATAATTTTACAAATTAACCAAAACTCGTTTATCATTGGGGGATTTCCAAAATTATCACATTCATAGTTTTATTTTTCAAAAATATCTAAATTTTCAGAAAATTCTAAATTACACCAAAATATTATTATAAAAATATTCAACTTTAAGTCATTCTTAAAAAATGTTTATGGTCCTTTTTTTAGAATTATAACCAACAAAATTTAGATTATGATAAAAATCAATTAATTTAGTTTTTAGAAAAATTACTATTGCTGATTTAGTGAACAGCAATTGTCCAATGATTAACCGAAAATAGCTAAAGGTGATATAATTTTCTTTCAGTTGATCCATTGAAAAATTGTTTTAAACTAATATATTTCACGTTCATGTATGCTTTTAACTAAAGAATGTATATATTCCGGAGGGAAAAAAAGTTTTTTTTTTGGTATCAGAGGGAAAAAAAAGTTCAATCCCTTTAAGAAACAAAAAGAAAATAAAAGTTTATGAAAAGGGCGTGACGGGACTCCTAACTATTTTTTGTTGTTTTGAGGTTAAATTTGCATTTCAAATTGAATACTTATTCATGCTGGCATCAAAATATTAGCCGAGGGTGAGATATCAAAATGCAATATAATATGCCCTTTATGCTTTTATTTTGTTTGTTAATGTCAAACTCGACCTTGTACGATCAACATTACAAAATAAAATACACAATTTGCTATGGATATATATATATATATATATATATATATATATATCATTTATAGAATGATAATTTGTTAAACGTCACAAAATCGTTGCAAACTTATGAAGAAATAGAATTGTCTCAATTCACTGAAATAAATATCCAACTATTTACCAGAATTGAAATACAAGACTTTTCTCAGCTCGTCAAGATTTAAGATTCAGTGTATTTGCCTTTTGCTTCCCGAAGACCAATGGCATGTTGTTTTAGTCCCAATGTGAGAAACTGCATGCTGTTTTATCATCGAAATAGGCTACAAATAGTGGGCTAAAAATGAACAGTGGGCTTTATAATATTCTAATCTCTGAAAAATTAGGCCCACATCCTAAACACAGGCTCAAACAGTTTTTTTTTTTTTTTTTTTCAAGTTTAAGCTAAAAAGTTGTCTTGATATTTTAGCATTTTGTCGTTTTTCGGAGACAGTGGTGTCACCGTGTCAGTTAGCTGACAATCTAAAATAAATAAATAAACAGTGTTTTATTTATTTTTACTTTATGGTTCCAAACTATGCGTACTTATAAGAGTAAGAATATATATAATTCGTTTTGTTGTAAAAAAAAAGAATATAATTCGTTTTAAACTCTTTGGAATGACTAAACGGAACAGAACAGACTGTATAAAAAAAAAATACTGTTATTATCTAAATTGCATAGAAACAGGAGCGGATATACGGAAGCGGAAACGTATAGAAGCACGGAAGCGAGTTTTTAAAAAAAATTAAGAAGTAGGTACGTATTGGAAGCGTATATATAAATAAATATATATATAGATAGATATATATATATATATATAATAAAATACTATTATTTTACAGTAAAAAAGAAAATTGAGAACGACGATTTATCTTGATTGATTTTTTAGGTAAATCGATGCATAATATGTCAAACAAA
>OVAY01000182.1:35799-80304 GCA_900406395.1 Kernera saxatilis | reverse complement strand
CACTCCGTCGCCGAGGAATGCTTCACCAAGAACGACGTCGTTTTGGCTAACTGCCGGAGTTTATCGTCGGAAAACACATCGGGTACAACTCAAGCACCATGGTCAATGCGGCTTATGGAGACAGCTGGCGGAACCTCCGACGTATTGGCGCCATTGAGATCTTCTCGACTCTTAGGCTCAATAGCTTCTTATCCATCCGTAAAGACGAGATCCGATGGCTGATATGCTCTCTATCGAAAAACTCTCGACAAGTATGTGCCTTTTAACACACTTAAAATAAATAAAAAAGATTTGCATGTTTTTTTCATATTATACTTTTGCAAAATATACTGTCGATTTTGTATATCACCAATTGCAAGAATAGAATACTCTTAGATATATTATACCAACAAAAGAAAAACGAAAATTTAAAATTTAACCATTTGGTTTTCATAATTGTAATTCAGGAGTTTGCAAAGGTGGAGATGAGACCACTGTTTATGAGCATGACTATCAACAACATCATTAGGATGGTGGCCGGAAAGCGATTTTACGGTGATGGAACAGAGGACGACGGCGAGGCAAGACACGTGAGACAGTTGATCGCCGAGGTGGTCGTTAGTGGCGGCGCAGGGAATGCAGCCGACTATTTCCCGATCCTTCGTTGGATAACGAACTACGAAAAACGGGTTAAGAACTTGGCGGGTCGGTTTGATGGATTTTTGCAAAGTCTGGTGAACGAGAAACGTGCGGAGAAAGAAAAGGGTAACACAATGATCGATCACTTGCTTTCTCTCCAAGAAACTCAACCTGATTACTACACTGATGTCATCATCAAAGGAATCATACTTGTAAGTGATGAGATATCAAAAATAGTAACATTTAATTTAAGGTGTAATTTGTAATTGAACTGATTTTAATTTGGATAGGTTATGATACTTGCCGGGACTGACACATCAGCAGGAACGTTAGAATGGGCAATGTCGAATTTGTTGAACCATCCAGAAATATTAAAAAAGGCAAGGATTGAAATCGACGACAAAATCGGTTTAGACCGGTTAATAGAGGAACAAGACATTGTGAAACTTCCTTATCTCCAGAGCATTGTGTCGGAGACTTTACGGCTTTATCCGGTGACTCCAATGCTTCTCCCTCACTTGGCATCAGAAGATTGCATGGTGGCAGGCTATGATGTTCCACGTGGCACAATAATATTGGTGAATGCGTGGGCCATACATAGAGACCCAAATATGTGGGAAGAGTCGGAAAAGTTCAAGCCAGAGAGGTTTGAGAAGGAAGGGGAGGATAAAAAGTTGATGTCTTTTGGGATCGGACGACGAGCTTGTCCTGGATCAGGGCTAGCTCAGTGGCTAGTGACGTTGGCTCTTGGGTCTTTGGTCCAATGTTTCTAGTGGGAGAGAGCTGGAGAAGAATATGAGGACATGAGAGAAAGTGAAAAAGGAACCACGATGCGCAAGGCTACGTCGTTGGAAGCTATGTGTAGAGCTCGTCCCATTGTACATAAGGTTTTAGATGCTTTTTCTTGTCCTTAGATTTCATCTTCAGAACCTCGTTATTTAATATTTTCATGTGAACTTTAATAGATAGAAAGTAAAAAACACAAATCTATTTTGTTGCTTCTTAGTTTATAGCCTTGTCTGGTTAACTCCAGGCAGCTTAAAGTACATTTGAAACACACATAAAGATGAAGCAACAGATAATATATATGTAAGTCTTGGGGTATCAAGGTTTAGTCACTGCCAGACTCGTTTCCTGAGTCCACGTTCATCGGCTGAGGGTTCTTGTAATCACTGATCTCATCCTTGTATCGCTTCTTGTCGACTTGTGCCTTAGCTTCATAAGGTTCTTTTTCCTCGGCTATGGTTACATAAAAACACAGACTATAAAGATCACATACAGATCAATAAATGTAGTTTTTAGGGGAATATTTTAAGTTTTACCAGTCATCTGACGCCACTTATCTCCAAGCACCTTCCCCACCTCTCCAAATGCTATTCCTGGGTGCGTCTTCTTTATGTTCTGTTCAGTTCACCAATAGAAAAATCACCGTAAAATGTTTTTATCTGAAGCTTGAATTCTCAGGATTGCTAAGGTCGTCGCATAAATAGGATTAGTAAAATGTAGTTCTCATCGACAGATATTCTAGTCTAGATCCTAGAGTTAAAAGTAAAACAAAGGAGAGAAGAACTCACATCCCTTTCCATTTGAGAGAAGAACATGAAACCAGACATTGCCCTTTTTGGTGCATTGGGATCCTTCTTCTTTTTCTGCTTCCTCTTCTTGCTACTGCCTTCTTCTGTGACTAATGCTTTCTTCTTTGGGGGCAATCCTTTCGACGACGAAGCCTCTTTCTTGGGTTCTTTCTTGATAGATTTCTGAAAAGAGTCAATGGTAGGAATAAAATCAGATATGTTAAACCACAAGGTCGCTGGTGAAAGAGTTTGATTGAAGAATATGAAACAACTTTACCTCTTTCTCTCCTCCGCCGCCGTCACTAGCATCAGAGTCGTCCTCGCCAGATTCATCAGTTGGTGAACCACCGTCGTCATCCTCACCCATAACAAAGTCTTCGTCCTTTATAAATTAAAAGTAACGATTGTCAAAAACATCATCAGAACATGAAGTAATTCGGTCAGACATAAAGCACTTGCCTCCTCGTCACTCTCATCAGCAGCTTGGTTTCTGATACGCTCAAGATGAGGGTCAACAGCATCATCATCATCATTATCGCGAAGAACTGCAGCAACACCATCTGTGGTACCCGCCCCTCCAAGGTTCATAATCTTCAAACCCTTAGAGCTGCAGCAAGAGATGATAACGATGTTATTCACTACAGTTAAATCCACTCTCACTAACTTCAAACGTTGATACTCAAATACCCCGTGCCAACCTTATGAAGGAATAGAGATTGTGATACTCGTTCCTCTGAATGTTCCGGAACAAATGTTCATGATCATTTTTCAGTCTTATGAGAAGATCGAAGTAATGCATGTTAGCGCCACCAGCAGCATGCCTTTCAAACTCCACATAGTCAATCTATAAGTGAAAAAACAAACGGTTTAAACAAACCAATTCTACCTCAAAGCCTAACAAAAAAATCCCAATCATCAATAACTATAAAATACCTCATCATGAAGTATAAGCGTCGGAGGTTTAGGTAGAAAGAAAAATCCCTTCTCCAGTGGATAAAGAACACCATCTTCTGCCTTAAGAGATGATTTCACTGCAAACCCATCTTGGGCACTGCGGAACTTCCCTGGTTTAGTGATCTTTGCACCAGACAGCCAACGCAACACTGTGGTGAATACTTCATGAATGAGACCCTGAAAATTCAGTCATATTTTTAGCAATCGGTGTCTATAGAATTTTTTTATTAAGTAATGATAACAAGGGCACAGACCAGACAGAGACCTTATATGATCGCTCCAACTTGTCCTTGAACTTTGTATTCATCAGATCATCACTAATTGACAGTTCACTTTCGACGACAGAGTCGGTCTCAAACTAGAGAAGGTGGGGAAAACAGATATGTAAAATCAGAGTGGAAAAAATAAAGAAACACGCTTCTAAGAAAGAAATTGAACTGAAAGAGAAAATAAAAATAATGTTTACCTGCATCACAATATGGGGGTACAATGTCCGACCTTTCTGGATTGGTGGGTCTAGAGAGATAACTACAAACGTGTGTGGCTGGTTTGACTGCTCATGCATAAAATAGATAACAAGAGTTCCATTAATAGGTATAAGATTCAGCGATTATAATATGATAATCCCTCTAATCTGATGACTGCTAACGTAGTAACGTAAGTAAAATGCCCTGAGATATGCTTAAAATTTTTTTACCTTTGGTAGCAAAAACAAGCGGACAACATTACTGTATTGGAGTTTAAAGTCATTAGCTCCTAGCAAACGTAAAAAAGAAAGGTGAAGTTCCACGCTGTACCGACCCCTGTGAAAGGAAAAAGCAATAATGTAGTCATGAGATGATACAGTAGTACAACACATGATAAAGTGATCAACTAATACTCTGATAGCCAAGAAAAGATGAATCTACAATCTATACCTGGGTGTGAGGATTGCAATACCCTCGAATGTGACGACCGCCTCCTCAACTCCAGCACCAACATCAGCCACTGACTTGATTTGGTCATGGAAAACCTGAGACACGATCTTGGCATCAACAGAAAAATACTTGAGACACACCCATATAATTAAAAAAGTTACGGCAACTTACTTGAGCAGGCGGACGATCTTCATCACCAACAAACTGGGTGTTGGAATTAGGAATATGAAAACATATATCCATCAGTGAGTCTTTCTGTAAATGCATAGAATATCATCAGGAAATCAGCTAGCGACTAGCGTTATGTACCCTTACACACATATTAGCCTAGAGATTACATTTCTAAAGAAAGCAGGTTGCAGTAGAAATGAGTACCTCATTGGCACCAGCAGTATCATCAAAATGAAACTGCAATAGGACGTCATTTTTCCCTTGAAGATGAGTCTGTGAAACATCAGCTAGAGATACCTCAAAAGCTTGCTTTGCACCAACCGAAAAGGTTAGTGTATTCCCTTCACGAAGAAACGGAGACAGCAAGAGAGTTCTCACTTTAGGACCACAAATGGACTAGGGAAGTTTAAGTTAACTTAAAAGCTCAACTAACTATAAATGGGGATTCTTTCCGACTAAAAAGCCTCGTACAGCTAAAACAGTCACATAGGAGGACGAACCCACAACATAAGGACATAAAAAACTCACCATTCAAATCCACCTCTCCCCAATTGCGACCACTAACAGATAGTTGTTTCTCTTCAGGTGTTTTTGCAAAAGTAGTTTGGAAAAAGCTAGTCAGACTTGCAACATCCTACTGACCAAACAAAACAGAAGTATGAAAACAAGTGCAGATGCAACGAACATATGGAAGAGATCGAAAACAGAAGCAAGAAGAAATGCGCACACCTGATCCCGAAATCCAATGAACTTATAGGATATCCCATCTTTGGTTTTTACTCCCAACTGATTTGTCCTTGGAACCTTCATCCAACTGACACCTACAACATCAGATTTATCGACTTCCACAGCCTTCCCACCACCTTGTTTCTTCCATTGAATGCCTCCAGAGTTAACTTTAAGGAGGCCAGGGTTCTGCACTACCAAATTGAAACCCAAATAAGCCAAACATATTCTCAGAAGAAAAAAACCCTCAACAACTACCGGAAATCATTTCATCAATCGAAGGATGCAAGAACAGCGACGATATGTAACCTTTTTGCATTTACAAGGTCAGACTGATGAAACTCGGGATTTCAAAAACAATTGTAAACCAGAAAACAACACAACATACTGTATGTTATCGACCCGAGTATCACACATTCGTCTCCTCCCGAATAATCAAAGGACGGAAACAGAAACGGCTACAAGAATAAGAAATTAGGGTTTCGAAGAAAGCGGAAAAAGGCTAAAGCCTAAAGAAGTGAAAGACCCTAGCAAAACCGGCGTAGAAAGAGAGATAGAGAGAGGAACATACCGTTCCGCCGCGACCGCTGAGAGAGATATTATTAAAGGAATGGCCGTCCGTCATAGCTCCGACGTGAGACGAGAGAGACGAGAGAGACGAGAGAGACGAGCCAGAGAGAAAGAGAGAAAGAGAGACTGTTGAATGCGTTCCTTGAGCTTTTAATAATAAAAATCCCGAATTTTAAAATAATCTGGGGTTAATTGATAAAAGAATCCCGAATTTATTCAAGACATTAGAAGATTAATTAGCTTTTTTTTTTTAAGGGAGTTATTTAAACGAATTTATGGCCTTAAACTTCCTTTTGTCAAACTTTTAAATAAATAGCAACCAAAAAAAATCCGAAACTATTTGTCATTTGTTCAACATTACCAAATGGAAACAAGCTCATAGTACATGTTGTATTAACCCCAAAACCAAACTATTTAAGTCTTTATCCAATGTAATGGCTATAAATCACCTGCGTGCCTGGATTCTTCAGAACTGTTTTCTTTTGCTCTTGAAGAGTCTATCTCTTTTCGAGTACACGTAAACCAAAGCCATTAACCCGAATCCCGACACTGAAACAGGTCCCCATGGGAACGGAGGATCTTTGAAACAGTTCAGACTCGCTTCCACCTCTTGTGACGCGAGGTACACCACTGAATGCATCGAGTACAAGTCGTGCGAAGCTGATCTCAGGTAGAACAAAGCCATCTCGAAATCATTGTGGGATAGAGCAGAAACAGATTTCTCTAATTTGTACTTCAAAAGATTCCACCTTTGCATGAACTCAGAGTGCCGGTTCTGTTTCAGAAGGTTCACATCTCCTCCATAAGCAACCGCAGAATCAATAATATCAATTGCACTTGTGATAGTTGTGTTCAACGATGTCAAAAGAACGTTTCTCTTAGCAGCGTCTTTCTGAACAAACGATAGAGACGAGATATCAGAGAAAGGTCCAAATGGTGTTTGTCCAACGCTCCATGTGTAGTCTACTAGAGTCGAGTTATGTCTCGGGCTCCATGTCAAATGAGTCGAAGATACACCCCACATGCTCTGGAGAATGGAACCGACGAGCGGTCGTTCTAGGTCTCTTGTATGGACAAACACATGGCGCCCATTGCAGGTATAATCACTCACGGTTTGAGTTCCTCTGGTTCTAACAGCAATGACCATGTCTCTGAAAGCAACAGACTGGTGATACCTATCGAGCAATAAAGGCGTATTGATGTCCAGATCAAACACATAAACAGGTAAAACTCTAGCAAACTCGTCTTCTTCATGGATCCCTGCAACTCTTCTCAACTCCTCAGCTGATTCTGTCAGTGTCCGATGCATATGCTTGGAATCCAAATACTCGCTCACAATCAAGGTGTAATTATCAAACAAGAACCTAGACGTGTATGAGTTCATGCCTCGAGATACCGCAAACGAACAAATCGGGCATTCTCTGTAATTCACACTGAAACTTTTGAAACTCAATTTCTGTTCTCCTAGCAACAACCCACCATTGTTAGCTTCCTCCATGAATGTTCTCTTGACAAATTCCCAATCTAACCCAGTCGGGTCCTTATGCTCCGATCCGTAAATGTGAATAAACTGAACTACCAACGAATCCTCAAAGTACACTGGTATTCTCAGAGAAGGAACAATCAGTACCTGATATGCATTGTAAACAAGCGAGGCCAAATCCGCAAGCAACGCTTTCTCTGACTTGGGACGGCCATGGAAGGCTGCTAATGGGTGAAATTCGCCTCTTGGCAAAACACCATCACCGGATAACGCAGGGCCGTAATCCACAGGTCCGGCAGAGAGATCAATCCAGAGATAACGTTCCTTCCCGGTCCAGATACTTCCCAAGCATTTCGTGAACCCAGCCGACGAATCGCCATGGGAGTAACTATATGCGTAGGGTTTGGACTGAGGACCCAACGAGATCAAGTAAATATAGACGCCGCCGTCTCCATGCTTCTCTTTCTCATACTCTTGCCTCACGATCTCATCGATCGAGCCGTAGGGAACGGAGAGGAGCTGCGATCGGAGGGAAGAGGTTGTGCCGGCGATTAGGGATTTCAAGGACGCGTCGAGGCGGGAGGAGAGAGAAGGGGGAGAGAGGGAAGCGTCGAGGTGGAGAGAGTGAGAGACAGCAAGGCGGTGATCGGTGGAGGAATCAGGAGGAGGAGAGATCACATGAAAGTTGTCTCCAGTGACGGCGGCTGAGATGAAGGAGGAGAAAGTGGAGTCGGCGGAGGAAGGGAAGGAATCGCCGACGAAGCGGACGTGGAGGGAGACGGAGACGGAGAGTGACAGTAGAGACTGGGAGAGAGAGGAGAAGTGGAGAGAAGAGGAGGCAGAAGAGAGAGACCGCTTGAGAGTGGAGGAGAGAGATCCGAAAGAGTCATTGGAAGCTTTTGGGTCGAGACGGAATTGGTTGGTCAAGAAGGTGTCCAATCCTGGAATCGGAGCAGAGCAAGTGGTGGTGAGTAGGAGTAAGAGGACGAAGATTCCGGCGGATTCGCCATTAAAGTAGGTTGGGTTGATGCGGTGGTGCGTCATGCGAAAACGGAGCTCCTCGGGGAAAGGAGGAGGGAAGTGAGAAGAGAGAGAAGAGTCGATCTGTTGGCTACTGTCAAATTGGGGGTAGCATTAGGGATTTCACTCTCAAAATTGAAAATTGCATTGCATGTTATTTTATGTCCGTACCGTATATGTGCCACATCAAATGATAAAAATTAAAACTAAAACGAAATTAAATTAGTGTTAATACCATATGCAATTTTCCATCTAAATTGCATATTAGTTCATATGTTATATATCATCTGATTCTGATCAGCATCAATAATTTGCCACTACGGTTTGAGATTTTGAAACAGGAAATCTTTTTAATACAAGGTTTCTCACACACGATCAAATTTAGAAGAATGATAAATTATTTGATATTACAAGAATTTATTGGCAAAGGAGAACGAAGCAAAAGATGGCAAAAACAAACAAACAAATAGGAGAGATTCTTATTTGGGTATATTTTAATACACGCACTCACGCAGAGCGACAGAAACAGTGAATGTAAAAACCGCAGATTTCTCTGGTAAACCGGAGCAACGAAGAATGCCAACAACAACAAAATTGGTTCTTTCTTCTTATGACACATTACACATTCAATATGTGTTTTTTTTTCACTTCTTGCCAGACTCAGAACATGTAGACAACACTGTCGTGGATCCTTGACTTCTGGTTCTGTGCAACACATTCGGATATCCACATCAGATTCCTGATCTCCTGCTCTCTCAACCTCATATACGCAAAGAATACCGCATAATGGAACTGCAAAAACTCAGGTTTAAACAACCATTGTTAGTATCAAACCTGAATTGAGAGACAGCTATAACACATCGCATTATGCAATCGCACTCAAGGTTACCATTGAAGCCAAGATTTTATGGACTAAGGAAAGTTCTTCCATTCATTTGGGGAGAGGGAAACAAACCTGCTGCTCAAAGGCTAAGCAAAGCCTTCTGACTTCTTCTTCATAAAATGCCTTGTCGAGCATCTGGCTCTCTCCATAAGACATCTTGGAGAATATTGCTTGGTACGGAGGGTATTTCTCCATAACACCACGAACCTAATAGTGAATGATAATGTGATTCATCGAGCCATATTTGTAAGCTTACTAATCTTTATAAGATATTAGCTTATGGATTTACCTGATCTATATCCTCGCAGATAGCAAGTTCCTCATGACCATATGGATAGCTGTTAAAGAACAATCAAAACCATGGTGGTAAAAACTAGTTTAGAATATTATGCAACCATTGAATGGAAATATCATTTGATTGTAGAATGCTTACAGGAGGCCAAAGTTAGAGTACAGTTTCTTCCTGTCTTCTCTTGTAAGCTCAGTGCCAATACTGCACGAAAGAGGAAAACCAGTTTCAGTGCCTGCCTATAAGTACAACGCAACAAAACGATGGTAACATCTTGTGGTTTCATTCACGAAGATATACATCAGTAATTAATTACCTATTGATGGTGATATTCACTGCTCTTCTGTCGGCTTCAAAGGCCAAAAGGTCAGACATTATCTCTGCTGTTGCGCCACCGAGTTTCTATTTCGGATACACAACAATTTAAAAAAAAAAGGGGTTAGCTAGTATAAGTAGATTCTGAAATTTTGTAAAAAGGTTTCGGAGTCGACTAGCACCTGACAGAACTTGTAAAAATCCTCAAGGTATGCTTTGTAGAGGGTATTCCTCATAATTTCTATGTTCATGTCATCCAAATCCTGAAAAACAAGCATGATATGATATGAACGTGATACGACATTCATAATTTACCAATGTATCCGTTAACCAGAAAACAATGGCACAAGGTCAAAAAAGTAAACTACAATAGTAAATGTTTCAGCTATGTACCTCTGATGTTAAGCATTCAGAAAAATATGGAGCCAGAGGAGTGTCCACAAGCACCAACCTATAGAGTTCCCTCATGTTCTGAGCAACTGCCAGTGTGGCAATACTGGAATAGAGAAATCATGAGCAAAATCATAAATAGGAAAAGAAAAGAAGGGTCTACAGCAGCTACAAGAAGAGGTATAGAAGATGAAAAATGTCAATGCGGGTACCTGTCAAACATGCCTAAAGGGTGACATTTCTCGATCAACTCTTGAACATCTCTTTCGTGCAAGGTTCCGGTAACAATCAGCACGACATTGTCAATCATGTGGCCGTATCTGCATTATGATATTAAGAGAACGACCCCAATATCTCAGAGGCCAGCTCCTTTTATTGATAGATGATATACTAAACTAATTCCAGGGAATAAACAAGGTAAAAATATAAGCTAGAATCTAAATTACAACAAATGATCATAATCTTTACCCTCAACATGCTGAAACTAACAACTCTTCCATTTCACTGCGATCTCGTTAAAGGTAAAAGCTTCAGAAAGGTAACAAATCTTACACACTATGATCTACGTTGGAAAAGTGTTTTGGTAGAGGTAAATACCAACAAAATTACTAACCTTAATTCTGGAAACTAAAAAAGGCAACCCTCCCCCATTGATCTAGAATCATGACTTTATGGAAAGAGGAGCATTATCTCACTAACCTGATGTACTCCAAGAAGGTCGACATGGGCTCAGTTGCTTGGCAAAGCATATGCTTGTAATCATCAACAAGCTTGAGAGTACACTTCTCCACAATTGTGGTGGTATGCAGAGGTGACGGTTCTGCAGCCAAGGATTAAATTAAGGATATTACAATGATGAAACAGAGATTCAGATAATATAAGAACTAACAATTGTGCAGATTTCAATAAAAGAACAGTTCTCTTTACAAGAAATCAAGGTATTGAGTCTCAAGAAATTACTGTCTCGTCTAAACATCAGATTTCAGATCCATTTCTGAAGATGAATGACATTTAAATTAAAACTGCCACTAGAAACCAATTTCACACCGGTCATCGGTAAATTTCACCAATTCCCACATCAAATTGGGGGCTTAAAGCATGTCAAATGCCTAAAACCCAGAACCCATATAGAATTAAACAAAATACAAGTCAACTAATCAGATTCATTAGACATCACGGATCCGCAGAGCAATCATATGTGAAAGACGCACCGTTTTGGAGGTAAGAGCCGTATTTGGTGGCAGAGAGGTGCATCTTGATGTCGTCAAGGTTTTCACACTGGCACAGATTGTTGTAATCGGCGGTGGTGAGAAGCCCAGCACGGTGGCCTCTCACGATTGCCTCCAAGTATCCGCCATGGATGTTGAAGGTAAGCGCCTCGAATCCGTACATCTTTCTCTCCTTTCCCTTCGTGGAGAATTATAGGATATTCAGATCTCAAAGATCGCCGGGGGAGATCTGAAGATGAAATCGAAGCAGAGATCGACGCGAAGAAGATAGCTTTGCAATTGATTGATTTTTTTGTTTGCAAACTCGTCCCTGGCACGTTTATTTACGATACTATCCATAAACCGGTCTGTTTTCGGGTCTCAATTTAGTTTTGGTTTGGTTTATCCGGATCTAAGATACAATTACCCGAATCCAAAATCACATCCATAAAGTTTACTCTAATGCTTGGGAAAACATTTTTTTGATAATATTTTGAAGTAATTCCGATAGATAGTTAATTTTTTGAGGTAAAGTTAATTATGTTTTCTATAGTACACCACTAAAAGTCTAAAACATCCAATTGCAATGTGAAAAGATGAAAGACTCTTCCTTGTCCTTTTAGAACTTAAAAGATTGTTTGACTCACTTTAGTGAGAGCAAAACCAACTTAACCTAAAACAAATCAGTAATATTTCCATGAACCATCAATGTAACATTAAACATCAAAAAAAAAATATAAATAAATAAACAGACGAAAGCAGGTTTGTAGAAACTTGATTGTGGGATTTTCTAGAGAATTAATCCCTTTATAATGCTTTATGGAAGATTTCTAAAGATTTATAGTAAATGTAAGTAGAAATAAATCTAGAGAAATCTATTAAGATAATAAATGAATGGCGTAACAAAAAAAAAAAAAAAAATTAATGGCATAAGATGTAATTTTTACAAAACTAAGGTTAGTTGCTATAGAGGATTACTACAGTTTCTTGGCTGAGAACCAAGCAAAATATGGCAAAAACAGACGAACAAATAGATGAGATTCTTATTAGGGAGTTTTAAATACACGCGCACTCGCTTAGAGCGACAAATGTAAAACCGTAGATTGTACAGAAGATTTCTCTGGGTAAAAAGGAGAAATGAAGAAAACCAAAACAACAATCAAATGAACTCTTTTTATTCTCCAATTTTTCGGACAGATTACATTTTTTATGTGTTTTTCATCTTACTAGACTCAGAACATGTAAACGACACTGTCGTGGATCCTCGACTTCTGATTCTGTGCAACACATTCGGATATCCACATCAGGTTCCTGATCTCCTGCTCCCTCAACCTCATATACGCAAAGAACACCGCATAATGGAACTGCAAAACTCATGTTTAAACAACCATCGTTAGTATTAGACCTGGATTTATAGAGTCAGTTATTATAACACATCGCATTATGCAATCCCACTCCTCAGTCTCCTATGTATTAGACCTGAGTTTTATGAACCAAGGAAAGTTCTTCCATTCATTTGGGGAGAGGGAAAGAGGGAAACAAACCTGCTGCTCAAAGGCTAAGCAAAGTCTTCTGACTTCTTCTTCATAAAACGCCTTGTCGAGCATCTGGCTCTCTCCGTAAGACATCTTGGAGAATATTGCTTGGTACGGAGGGTATTTCTCCATAACACCACGAACCTATCGGTGAATGATAATGAGATTCATTCAGCCATATTTGTTAGCTTACTATCTTTATAAGATATTAGCTTATGGATTTACCTGATCTATGTCCTCGCAGATAGCAAGCTCCTCATGACCATATGGATAACTGTTAAAGAACAATCAAAACCATGGTGGTTAAAACTAGTTTAGAATATTATGCAACCATTGAATGGGATCATCATTCGATTGTAGAATGCTTACAGGAGACCAAAGTTAGAATACAGTTTCTTCCTGTCTTCTCTTGTAAGCTCAGTACCAATGCTGCACAAAAGAAGAAAACTAGTTTCAGTGCCAATAAGTTACAAAGAAAAACAATGATGATACCATCTTGTGAGTTCATCCACTAAGACATACAGCAATAATTTATTACCTATTGATGGTGATATTCACCGCTCTTCTGTCAGCTTCAAAGGCCAGAAGGTCAGACATTATCTCTGCTGTTGCGCCACCAAGTTTCTATTTGGGATACACAGAAGAAAACGGGTTAGCTAGTAAAGGCAGATTCTGAAACATTGTAAAAAGATTAGGACTCAACTAGCACCTGACAGAACTTGTAAAAATCCTCAAGGTACGCTTTGTAGAGGGTGTTCCTCATAATCTCAATGTTCATGTCATCCAAATCCTACAAATAATAAGATTTGCATGCGATTCTACATTCATAATTTAGCAACAGAAGTTGGAAAACAGTGGCACAAGATTGAAAAGAAAAACTACAATAATAAAAGCATCAGCTTTGTACCTCTGATGTTAAGCATTCAGAAAAGTATGGTGCCAAAGGAGTGTCCACAAGCACCAACCTATAGAGTTCCCGCATGTTCTGAGCAACTGCTAGTGTAGCAATACTGGAAACAGAGAAAGCATGAGAAAGACATAAAAGAGAAAAAAAAGGAGACGGGTCTGAAGCAGCTAAGGAATGAGGTATAGAAGATGCCAAAGGTCAAGGCGAGAACCTGTCAAACATGCCTAAAGGGTGACATTTCTCGATCAACTCTTGAACATCTCTTTCGTGCAAGGTTCCAGTAACAATCAGCACGACATTGTCAATCATGTGGCCATATCTACAATACAATATCAAAAGAAAAAACCCAATATCTCAAAGGTCAGCGTCTCATATTTGATAGATCATATACTAAACTACATCCTGGCAACAAACAAGGTAGCAATATAAGCTAGCATTTAAAATATACGGAATGATCATAATCTTTCCGTTCAACATAATGAAAAGAATATTGGCTCCGTTTTGTTGCACTTTCATCAAAGGTGGAACTTCAGCAGAGCAACAAATCTTACACTAAGATGTACATTGAGAAGGATTTTTGCAGAGCTAAATACCAACAAAATGACCAACCTTAATACTGGAAACTAAAAAAAAAAACATTATAGCACCATCCCCCATTGATCTAGAATCCTGATTTTATGGAACGGTGAGCAATATCTCACTAACCTGATGTACTCCAAGAAGGTGGACATAGGCTCAGTTGCTTGGCAAAGCATATGCTTATAATCATCAACAAGCTTGAGAGTACACTTCTCCACAATTGTGGTGGTATGCAGAGGTGACGGTTCTGCAGCCAAGGATTAGAAAAATGTAAGGATAAAAACAGTTAATTTTTGCAGCCAATAATTAGAAAATCTAAGAATACAGAACAATTGTGCAGATTTCAAACAAAAAAAACAGTTGTGTTTATGAAGATAAATGACATTCAAATTAAAACTACCACCGGAAACCAATTTCATATCAGTCATGAGGAAATTTCACTAATTTCCACATCAAATTGGGGATTGAAAGCATTTCAAATTCCTTAAAACCCAGAACCCATGAAACAAAATCAAAGTCAAAATCAAATTTATTACACAATTGAGTCAAATTTTGAGGCATCGCGGATCATATGTGTAAGACGCACCGTTTTGGAGGTAAGAGCCGTATTTGGTGGCAGAGAGATGCATCTTGATGTCGTCAAGGTTCTCACACTGGCACAGATTGTTGTAATCGGCGGTGGTGAGAAGCCCAGCACGGTGGCCCCTCACGATCGCCTCCAAGTATCCGCCATGGATGTTGAAGGTAAGCGCCTCGAATCCGTACATATTTCTCTCCTTTACCTTCCGAAGATATTCAGATCTCAAAGAATGTCGGGGGAGATCTGAAGAAAAAATCGAAGCAGAGCCAGAGATGGACGACGCGAAGAAGATAGCTTTGAATTTGATTGATTTTAGTTTGCAATCTCGTCCTTGGCACGTCGAATTACAATTCTATCCTTAAACCGGTCTGCTAAATCGAAGACGCACGCGCGAAATTACTAAACCGAAGAATGTACCCTGAAAAATTGGAGATTAGTTTTGGTTTGGTTTTTTTTTTTTGTTTTTTCTTTTGAGGTGGACATTGTTTTCTTTTTAACATCTAAACATTCATTCATTAAACTGTATAAGGTGATATAAATAGTAAAGTAACCAAGGAGGGGGTACATTATAAACTTGATACAAAGAATCTATAAACGAAGCTTTTTTTGATAAAAGATCTGCTGCAATATTTCTTTCTCGATTAACATGCCCCAATGAAGAATCTGGTAATTTCGCCATCCAACAGCGAATATCGGAGGAGGGTACTTAGGTTATAATGATCACCTGATGTGTTGATAGCAGTAAGGTGGACATTGTATTCTAATGAATGAAAAATAGATTATATTTGCATATGTATTCTACTTAAAACCATTAATGTATAACACTTACCCAATGTGGTTACATGATGTTTTTGATCTTGAAAAGTATGTTGCCTCTGTGCAATAGGACTCTGTCTTTTCCAGGTCTTGTCTTGTTTAAGAGTACTCTGTTTTTGCTTTATAAATTTTTATTAATTGAATAAAAAAAAAAATAACACTCCTCTCAACCAAAATTTAACTTCTCTTAAAAGGTTCATAAACAATATTTAGTTGCAAACTAAACCCAAAACAAATAATGTACTAGTTAGCTTTCTATAATAAATATGGTTTCACATTGGTCACTTCAATTTTTAGAACCAAAAGTTGAAAAATATGTGAATCTGAATCCCAATGGTCTACCGGCTTGAGTGTTAGGCTTGTGGTGCGGAAGCTGTAACAAGAGAGCAACCAGGTGGGCAAGGAATCGAGCCGAGTCTATGTGGAAGCACCAAGTGGCAAAAGTAGACCGCTCCGTATATTCGAAGACCCTCGTTTTGGTTCGATGCTTTTTGGATTTGGAACTCCTCTGTCTTCATATTACCTGAAATCAGATATATATATCTCTGTCCACCGTCATATCCCTCGCCCACGAAGTACATGACCTCGCTATCGAAAGGATGCATCGTCACCGGAAAAGAGCTGATAGAGCCAAAGATATCTCGACCACAAGTCCTAACGCTCCACAAAAATTCCCAAGGTACGTTTGTGTAGTTCTTCAGCCTCCAAACTCTCACTTGGCTTCCGGTGTCAAGGATATACACGAGAGACCCGCACGAAACTGTGCACGTTTCGTGATTAGCGAATAAACCATCATCAGGAAAATCTATAAGACGAACTTCTTGGACGGTCTTAGCGTAGAAATCATAAGCTAGAATGACTCGGTTTGCACGGCATATCCAATGAAGATAGCCATTCAAACTAATCGGTCTGGCGTTACGACAAACGAAAATGGGACGGTCATGGAAGGCTTGATGGTAAGTCCAGTTTCCAGTCTCAGAGGAATACATCTGAAAGTGAAAGTTGCTCGCTACAATCCCTAGCTCAAACTGAACCACCTTGTAACCCAAGACATCACCATTGTTGTTTATTTGTGTGACAAGTGCTGCTCCAAGGTAGCGATATTGTGCGGGTGGAGATGAAGGTATTTTGATCCATTGTTGCAGCGTAGGACTAGCAACCAAGAACTTGGCGTGTTTGAATATGGTCTCCGACTCATCCAGCAAAACTAACCCGTCGGCGATGGCCACGACTCTGGTTCGTCTCTTCATGTGATCGAGCAAACGTGAGAGACAAGTACCAGGTGAGTCGTTAAAGCCCCATCTCTCCCCAAGATATTCGAGCACACAATCTCCGGGGTTTACATACGCGATCGACCATGGAGAGGACCTGTTCCTTTGGTTCAAGGATCGGAAATAGGAAGACTCGAATATCGATTTCCATTCTCTACATACCGGTTTCACTCTCGAAGGTAATCTCACCAGTATCATCACCTTCACATGCTCTGGAAGATCATTAAATTTCATTATGTATTTTTTGTGAGGTTCTGTTTGGTCTCTCTCTGAGTCACCAAGGTTTTATAAAGAACAGATTATAAAATAACAACTCCTCGTAGGATGTGGATTCGTAAACTTGTTTATCTTATTAATTTTGGAGAATTAGCTTGTTGGAATATATGGTTAGAGTATCTCGCGAGAAGATGTTGAATCATCACAGAGCTTTACATAAACTTTTCATTATTTCCTTAAATCTATTTTTATTTTCTTCAACTATTTCCTTAATTTGTTTCTAGTGGTTCTAATTCTCGTTTTGTTTTCGTCCTTAATTTCCATTTCTTATTTGAGCCAGCAAGTCTGTGGACTTTTAAGCCTTCTGAGTGTAAATCACATACTGAGTATATAATTATAAACTACTGTACATTCTAACAAAATAAAATTATATGTCCGATTCCTGTAAATAATAATTTTATGAAAAGCTAGGGGTCTTTTGTAAATAGAAGAAGAACGCAAAAGAGTAGACACGAGATAAAAAAAAAAAAGTAAAAGTGGAGATGCGGGGCATCGATCCCGGTACCTCTCGCATGCTAAGCGAGCGCTCTACCATCTGAGCTACATCCCCATTGCCTGTTGTTTTCAATTTTTAAATATTTATTATAAAACGTTTCTCTTCTTTAACCTCCCAGTTCCGACTGAGTCTATCTGTGTGTCCGTCTGCAGATTTTTTAATTGCGAAGATGTTGAGAAAATTACTGACGCAAACATCCTCTCGTCGTCTTCTTTCTGGGAGTCCTTTCTTCTCCAAATCCTCTCTTTCACCGTTTTCCTCATTGCCTTCTTCGCCGGAGCCACCGTGCTCGGGGACTAGCACCGTTGAACATGTCGAAGAGGCAGCCGGAACAACCATTTCCGTCGACCGGTCTGCTCTGTTCAATCCTCCTGGTTCGTATTTTCCCCCCGTGTCTGTGTTTTCGATGTGAGATTTAATTTGACAGATTTGGGGTCTCATTGATTTTTTTTGTTGTTGTTATTGAAAATTTAGACCACTCTCATGAACCCACGCCGGATTCCGAGCTCGTCAAGCACCTCAAGAGCATTATCAAGGTATCTACGAGTCATACATTTTGATCTTTATAGTGTGATTTTGGAAGATGCTTTTGTGAAAAGAGTCGGAAGTTTGATCAATTTTATGAATTGGTGTGTATCATAGTTTCGTGGTGGCCCAATCTCAATGGCGGAATACATGGAGGAGGTCTTGACTAATCCTAAAGCAGGATTCTACATGAATCGTGATGTATTTGGAGCTCAAGGTGATTTCATTACTTCTCCAGAAGTAAGCCAGATGTTCGGCGAGGTAATTAATTACTTAGCAATTGAGTTTGGTTCTACGTCCGAGCTTGAGATTGATTATATTATTGCTTGAGAGTTGGTTTTCTTACTCTGTGCTGTTATCTCAGATGATTGGTGTTTGGACTGTGTGTCTTTGGGAGCAAATGGGACAGCCAGAGAGGGTCAATCTCATTGAGCTAGGTCCAGGTCGAGGAACACTCATGGCCGATCTCCTTCGTGTATGCATTTATGCTCTTGTCCTGTATCCTTGAAATATCTAATTCTGACCCCAAAACCACGAAAAATATATCACTGCTGTCTCTTGGGGACTTTTCACTTATAGGGTACATCAAAGTTTAGAAATTTCACGGAATCCTTGCATATACACTTGGTGGAGTGCAGTCCTGCATTGCAGAAGCTTCAGCACCAGAACCTGAAATGCACAGATGAAAGTAGTTCGGAGAAGAAATCTATAAGTTCATTAGCTGGAACACCCGTGCACTGGCACGCTACTCTTGAAGAGGTACCATCGGGAGGTATGCATCTTTTGTTACATTTTCTTGGAATTTGAGACCCTCTAGTTGTGATTATCAATGGGGTTGTTGTCTTAATATAGCCAAAGTCAACGTGCTAAATATGTCTTAAGCATTCAAAACAATGATGCTCTGCATTTTTTATCACCTAATCTCATGGTATCTCTTTTGCTTCTGCCGCAGTACCAACAATAATCATAGCTCATGAGTTTTATGATGCTCTTCCAGTTCATCAATTTCAGGTTAGTGTGGCTGTCATGATTCATCTTTATATTATAGAAACCAACTTGCAATATAGTCTTCTCCTTTTAGGTTAGTATGTTTATCTTATGTAGACTCAATATCTGCAGAAATCTTCCCGTGGCTGGTGTGAGAAAATGGTTGATGTAGGAGAAGATTCACAGTAAGTATTAGGGAATTCAAAGAAAAAGGATATATTTCATTCGTGGGATTTGCAAAAAAATCATGTATATTTGCTCGATGTGTTGTTGGTTTAGGTTCCGCTTTGTTCTATCTCCACAGCCTACACCTGCAGCCTTGTATCTTGTGAAACGTTGCACGTGGGCTACACCCGAGGAAAGGGAGAAACTCGAGCATGTCGAGATCAGCCCGAAATCGATGGATTTGACCCAAGAAATGGCCAAAAGAATAGGTTCTGATGGAGGTGGAGCACTTATAATCGATTACGGGATGAATGGAATGATTTCAGACAGTCTTCAGGTTTGTGGCCTCTAAATGTTCTGATTATGTTTATAAAGTCTTCGTATCTGAATCTGTGGATAGGATTTGACCATCATTTTTTTTCATTTTGTCTAAGGCTATTAGAAAACACAAGTTTGTCAACATACTGGATGATCCCGGGTCTGCAGATCTAAGTGCTTATGTCGACTTTCCTTCGATAAAACACTCCGCTGAGGAAGCTTCAGGTTCATTCCTAAACTGGCTGCTAGTCAGTGTGATATGGAGAGTTAATTTACTTAACCAAATGCAAATGTGTGTGTTGTGCAGAAAATGTCTCAGTATATGGACCTTTGACTCAGTCTCAGTTCCTGGGTTCGCTTGGAATAAACTTCAGAGTTGATGCGTTGCTACAGAACAGCGACGATGAGCAAGCTGAGTCCTTGAGGTCGGGATACTGGCGGCTTGTTGGAGATGGTGAAGCACCTTTCTGGGAAGGACCCGATGAACAGACACCGATTGGAATGGGGACGAGGTATCTTGCAATGGCTATTGTCAACAGAAACCAAGGCATTCCAGCTCCATTCCAGTGAGAAAGATTAAAACATTCAGAGAACACCATCTTTTTAACTTGGTTTTGATCATAATCTCAGTAAAAGTAATAAAAGCTTTTGAATTCTGAAGTTATTGTCATATGTTCCAATGAAATGTTTTATAAAACCATCCGTAGCATTCTTTAGCTTTGTGGTTGCAAACATTATCTTTTTAAGTTCGATTGTATGTAGGAAATTTCTGTGTTTAACATAGATGTGTTATAACCTAGGGACAATAGGCTTGAGGTTTTCGCAGTTGCTACTTAATTAATTCTACACACTGATTGCGATTTTAAACAAGAAAAGACACACATAGGTTAAGCATCCAGATAGCATTGAAAGGTGTTGTTTCTGTTTGATCCCTATGAACCTTTTTTGGTTTGATGTTTTTCAATCGTATTGTAGCAAGTAACTTGTTGATGTTTGCAGATTTGTGCATGTTAAGTTTAGAATAAGTGGTTCTCATGCTTGAATTTGCCAAACATACTTTCTGTAACCAAGCATAATTATGACAAAGAGTGAATCATAATGCAAAAGAGGTGGACTCGGTGCAAAAGAAGTTGACTCATTGTGCAATAAAGAAAATGTACTCGTGCATTCTCAAAAAAAAATATCTCTAAATATATGTACACAATACTCAAATTTTGAGTGTGTGGTTTCTGAACCTAGATGAGTGAGAAAAATATTAATAATCAAAATATTGGAATCTGTAAGATCCAAATGCTGCTCTCAAGGTGAGAACACATCTAGTCTCTTTTTTGACGGTAGCATTGGCATTGCCAATGTAGCCTTCAAGAAAGACCATGGAACCAGCTGAATTTCATCGATTCCAAGGTTTTTTTGTTCTCACCCATTTTTTTAAGTTCAAAAGCCATTCAAAGTTTTAGTATTGTGTACATAGTGTCTCTTATCAAAAAATTATTATGAGAGCATGTACTAACAGTTTCCTAATTGCGCTGTTTTTGCACTATGATTCAATCTTTGTCAGAATTATGCTCGGTTTAAAAGTAGATTAGGCCAATTTCAAGCTTGAAGACCACTTAATTTAAATAATCTAAACTTAACATGCATAAATCCGTGAACAATAACAATTTACTTGATACAATATGACTGAAATTATCTAAACAGGACCGGCCCTGAAAATTTGAAGGTCTAAGCAAAAAAAAAAAATTGAGGTTATTCAAAGGTTTTAAAATTTTGGGACCTATTAATATCAAAATAAAAAAATTGGGGCTAGTTTGCAAATAACGTTTTCAGATAACTTTTTTTAAAAAATAGGGACAAGACCCATGTTTCACATAGTTCGGTCCATGATCGGCCCTGATTTTAAATTAAATATAGAAAAAATATATTGAAAAATACTAAAAACTACAATATTAATTACTTAATTTTTGAACCGAATTTTTTAAAACGGAGCAAAATATAATTTAATCCTAAATGGTTCTTGGAATCTAAAACCCGAACTGAATCGAATGACCATCCCTTGCCCTAGGTTATGTATCTATGTTAAACACATAAATTTCCTACATCATCAATGGCACAATCGAATTTGAAAAGATAATGTTTGCAACCACAAAGCTGAAGAATGTTACAGATAGTGTTATAAAACATTTCATTGGAACATATAGCAATAACTTCATAATTCAAAAGCTTTTATTACTGAGATTATGATCAAAACAAAGTTAAAAAGAGAG
Source organism: Kernera saxatilis (assembly GCA_900406395.1). Taxonomy (NCBI): domain Eukaryota; kingdom Viridiplantae; phylum Streptophyta; class Magnoliopsida; order Brassicales; family Brassicaceae; genus Kernera; species Kernera saxatilis. The sequence continues at coordinate 58,467 of OVAY01000182.1, read as the reverse complement.
TGTCCTTCTCTAAAAGTTTCAATGTTTCTTAGAGCCAGAATGCCTTGGTTTCTATTGACAATAGCCGAAATGCCTTGATACCTCGTCCCCAATCTCACCATCACCATCACCATCACCATCACCATCACCATCACCATCACCATCACCGACTCTGGAAGTATCATAATTGCTGCTCTCTAGAAGAGTATTTCTGTTATAATTCCATGACACTCGTGTTTTTATAGCCAAAATTTTACACTTATTCTTTTTAATTTTTGTGAACAAGCTAAAGATAAAAATCAATGCATAGCAGGACATATATTACAGGGTAAACATAAGTTTTTACAGACAATAGGTTTTATCCTTTTAAAGAACTTTACACTCTCAACCTTTACATTTCTACACGTTAAATTCACAGATCAAAATCTTTAGACCTTCAGGACCAAAGATATTTTCCTGAATTCCATCAACTCCAAGAACACAAACCAGGATCCGAAGATTCCAAACTTGCCAAGCTTCAGTTGCCACAGATTATCTCTTTTGCTCTGCGTATAAAGGCTGCAACCGAGAACACCATTCTTGAATCAGAAAGAATCGATGCAAAAGGAAGCTGGAACATCCAGCCGCAACCCGCGAAACCTCGGTCAGACATGAAGAGCTAATTCCTATAATGAGTCATGGCTCTTTCCCTTTAGGCTTTGGTGATTGGCGAGCATAACGATAAGGTGAAGCTTGAGGCAGGTTTAAGCTAGACAAACTCCTCAGAGGCGGTCCATTTCTCGACACAAACCCTCCTCCCTGTGTTCTGATACCGTTCTTGGCAACAGGCTGCATTGTTTGGAAAGAAGAAGAAGAGCTAGCAAAGTCTTTAAGATTTGGTAACGGCTTTAAGGCTTCGACAACTTCACTCATCTTTGGTCTAGCTTTGGAGTCTCGGTTAAGGCACTGTGCCGCTACTTGTGTGGCTTTCTGAGCACCTTTGATAGAGAAGTGACCCTCTAAGCGAGGATCTAATAGTCGGCAAAACCTTTTCTTGTCTAAAAGATGAGGTCTCACCCATTCGACCAAGTTTTGTTCACCGTTGGGTCGGCTTTTATCCACAGATCTTCGTCCCGTTAGTATTTCAAGTAAAACTACTCCAAAGCTGTATACATCACTCTTCGTTGTCAAATGTCCTGATGTTGAAATTGAAATTAGTAAGTCCCAAAACTAAAATAAATCCAATCATAAGATTACAAAAAAAGGGGCGAGGATACCTCACTCACCAGTCATTACATATTCAGGGGCTGCATAACCATATGTTCCCATGACTCGGGTTGATACATGGGACTTCTTTTCGTCTGGTGCATCTTTTGCAAGCCCAAAATCAGAGAGCTTTGCGTTATATTCCTGAAATATGAACATTTGTTTCCAGTATAAATAAGAATAGAGAGGATAAAGGGAAGAATTTTTAGGCTTAGTCAAGCTCTTAGGCTCCAGACATACCGCGTCTAGTAAGATATTAGATGTTTTGAAATCGCGATAAATGACTGGCTTTTCAGCTTCCTCATGAAGAAAGGCAAGACCTTTAGCTGCACCAAGAGCGATTTTCATTCTGACAGACCAAGGGAGAGGCAAAGTCCCTGAAACAAAATGAAAAATATAACGACAGTAAATGAACAAGAATCCTCAAAATTCTTGGGAAAAATAAGATCTGCAGCGGTTTGTGATTACATACTTCTGAAAAGATGGTTCTCCAAACTCCCTCGAGGCATAAACTCGTAAACGAGCAGCCTTTGATCTTCTTCCATGCAATAGCCCACCAATTTAACCAGACTTGGGTGAACAAGGTTTCCAAGAAAGTTAATCTCAGCCTGCCCATGAATAGCAAAATGATCAACGATTGTCCATAGAAACTGAAGCACTAAACCGTAACCACTATCAAGGTAAAGAGATTGGTCATTACCAGCCACTCCTTGTGACCTTGAAGGCCATCTGGGTTCAGTGTTTTGACGGCTACAGTTAGACCAGTGCCAGGCTTGACGGGCGCAGTTCCATTTTCCTCTATCCATCCTTTAAAAACACATCCAAACCCACCCTCGCCAAGAAGAGATTCTGGTCTGAAATTCCTAGTGGCTAACTTGAGGTCGTTAAACATGAAAATCCGTAGCTTAGAAGAATACTTCAATTCCCCACTGATTAGAGGTGTTGAGGAACCGCTCTCCGCACAACTAGTAACTTTAGACGGAGCTGGATGACCTTCACGCTTCTCATTAACATGCTTAGGTTCTGCTGAAACAGATATATAACAAAACAGATCCAAAAAGAAAGTGAGTACTAAAGGATTGAAGTATGGACGAAACAAAGTCCCAAACTCGAACAGTAAGATAGAGAGATGAAACAGATAGACAGAAAGACAAGGCAGATTGTAGAATACTAAATCTTTTCGAGCTCAAGTGTCAGCACAAGATAAAAAAGCTCAACCACAATCTGAAAAAGCAACTAATTCAGAAGAACCCTTGTCATCTACACAAATACAAACAGACTTACAAACAAACTTTAATCATCTGCATAGAGGACAAAAGAGATTACCAATAACTGTAGTGGCATTCATGGAACTATCAACTTTTGATCTAGAAGAGATGCAACTAAACATGAGCTTGAATCTGAACCAAAAGCCACTTTCACTCTCATCTCCATCTTTCTTAACATTCTTCTTTTTACTCAGCATCTTCCCCTTTTCAGGTTTTTCAACACCCAATTTCTCCACCACCTTAAAAGAGTCTTGCCCCGTTGACATCATCTCCTTATGAACCCTAATTTCCACTCAGATCACCATAGCCAAACGCAAACACCAAGGATTTATAAAAAGAAACGAAAAAAAGACAAGAGAAGCCCCACTTCAATCAACCCTAGAATATATCACTCTCTCTCTCTGATCACACCCATACTCATTTGTTTTGAGATCAGAAAACAGAAGCAACCTCGATCAGACCCAGAAAACGAAATTAATGAAAGATGGAGATCGAAGAAGGGAAATAACAGAAAGTCAGAAACCCAATTCTCTCGCAGTAGAAAGTTTGATCCTTTTTCCCTAAAAATCGAACATAAACAGGAAGGACATAACAAAAGATCCAAGTGATACTTAGATGAAAGCAAACGATGAAACCCACTTCAGTAGAAGTGATTTTTGAGCTCCTTAATTGGGGACAAAGAAGAGATGATAAAACAAAGATATAAGTGAACGGAATGGAGATTAGCCGGAGAAAGTTTTAGTCAAAAGGGGGATTTTTTGCGTGCGCGAAGCTAGAGAGAGAGATACAGAGCTACGAAAGGGCATCTTGAGAGAGAGAGATTGAAAGTGGTCAGCAACGGGCAGATCGGGCAGCTTGAGTGAGAGAGATAGGCAAATTGGTCAGCTTGGGCAGCAAAAAGGTACGCTTACATAAATAATTAAGGGTTAATTTAATTCTATATAAATAAAATACAAATTATGAGACTTACAATCTATACATTAATCCTCTTTCAACGGTATTTCAGAAATTCATTAAGTATAGAATTTTTGATTGATTTGGTCACACATGATAAAACTATCAGAAAATCGTTAATAGTAGTTTAATATTTCTCAAAAAAATTATATTGAAATGTGCAAAATTTTCTTATATATATATTATCAAAAATCGATTATACAACTTTAGAAAATTCAGATATGCAACTAACAATGTTTGAAATTTTTTGGATTTGAAAATTGATCTGAATGTAATCTAAGAAAATGTGATGATTAAATTTGGTTTTCCCTCTCATCATTTATTCTTTAGATTTTAGAAATGTCAGGATATGATAGTTTTATCAAGTATGAGCATGTTGATAACTTTATTTACTCGTTTCCAGATTCTAAAATAGTAGTATTAATCAGTTCATTCATATTGTGTCCTATAAATAATTCGAAACTATTTTTTTTAAAGTAATAATTGAGCTTTAAAAAAAAAAACAAGACGAAAGGGTAGACTTTTTGGTAAGGGAGATAGTTATGCTAACGTTACATCTAGAAGAATATAAGCATTTGTGACACTCCCATGAAATGGTGCCACGTGGAAACATCTGAGTGTTCAGCTAATGATAAACGGTAGGCAACTAACTTGTTGGTGCTGCTCTTCTTGACTCTTGATTCAGACAAATGAATCTATCCTCCCCCTTTTTCTTTTTCTTTTTCTTTTTTTTTTCTCCTTATAAAAAAAAACCATGTTTTTAGAGTGAACGTAGAGTCACCGGCGGACGGCGGACGGCGGAGAGAAGATGGAGATATGCGGCGAAAACATTCTTGCTTAAAATATATCTTTACATTGTATAAGGAATTTATAATCTTGGGTTCGAATCTAATAACGATGATAATGAATATCTATAGTGGAATGTACTTACTAAAAAGACCATGTCTTATAATGTAAAAAAGAAGAAGACCATGTCTTATGCTAATTGCTAAATAAGATGTTAGGAAAGTTATGTTCTTAACAGCTAATAATTAATAGAGCTACATATTTGTGTATCTTTTTCATTTTAAGAAATAAGTTAGCACGTTGTATATCTTCAGATTTAAACTTTGAATTAATATTAAATTTTGCAGAATATACTTTAGATCTTGCTTTACATGAGAGTGTGGACTGGTTTAATGCTAATGATCCTAAGGACACACCAAATCTTTTAAGTGTACATATCGAGCTATAGATCGAGTAATACCAATATTAAGATGTTATGTTGATGGCTTAAGGAAAAGTGATGGTACCAAGATTGGTGTGGGGAAGGTGTTACAACTATAAGACGAACTTATTGACTTCCTCGACTATCGAAGGATTCAGAGATTTCATATTTTTCATATGGAATTGCATAGTTTGATTTGGAAAATGAACTGTATGATAAGATATAGCTGATTATGTCTCTTATTTTATGAAAAAATTAAGAAATATATTCCAAATAGTCTCAATTACACCAATAGATTGAATGACCGGTTTTAACGAGAAAACTTAGTTTTTTACGAGCTTTACGCGGTTATTTTTTCTTTAAATTGGCAGTGCTAGGCTTGATGTGGAATGGGCATTTGCCCAAGGCCACAAAAATTTAAAAATTTTGAAGGCCACATTTTTTTCAAATTTATGCTTATATTCATTGATACTTTTAATATATTAATTACTAGTGTTAATTATATTTATAGTATTTAATATTTAATTAAATTGAAGCATCAAAAATACAAGGATTATTAAAAATTATCTATTTATATAATAGATAAAAACAAAATTTTGGTCGAAAACATATTAGATAAATTTTAATATTGAAAGTTTATTCTTTTATTTTTGATGTACTATATGTTGTCTCGGAACTGAAAATTTTAGATCTAATTTTCTATAACATTGATGAATATATTTTTGTGAAAGTTTTATCTTTCTTTATTATATTTTTTTTAGTTATATAATATTTTTAAACCTACTAAAACCAAATTTTCGAATTTTGCTATAGGTCACTTGGAATATAGGCACGGCACTGTAAATTGGTATATGAGACCTAGAAATTGTAATAAAAAGACTGATTTCTTTGCAAGAAATCTTCATCCTCGTAATATTTTATTTTGTGTAAACATTTATGTATCTTTACTGGTTAAACGTAGAAATAATTGTTCTTCGTTTGATTAATTAATAAAAAGTAGTTGGTGACAAAAAGAAGAAGTTTCAGCTAGTTTTTGACATGGGTTGGTTAGCTCCATAGAATATATTCTTACACCATTAGAAGGAATTTTTAATCTTAAGCGGAGTTTATTTCACTAATCAGTTATGTTTTAGCTAATAACTACTGTTTCGACTTCCGATTAAGAAATATTATTTCTGGACAATTGGGCTATTTCTCAAGTTATCAAAAGTTAGAGGTGTTTTAATGCAAATAAAAAGAAGATAAAAGTAATAAAAGTGGAGATGCGGGGTATCGATCCCCGTACCTCTCGCATGCTAAGCGAGCGCTCTACCATCTGAGCTACATCCCCATTGCTTGTTCTGACTATAATGTAAATTATTTAAAAGAATACAGTTTTGTCAACGGACTTGAATTTCGAAGATGCAGTTTCGCGATGGCCTAAGCTCAGATGCAGGAAAAATATCGTAAAACCTTTTATGTAAATGTTCTTGATTTCTGTTCATGTTTCAAGGTAAACTCGAAAAGAGACGTAAATGAAAAGCTTCTGTAAAATTTCCAATAAGAAGAAAGGTCTCACTGTAAGTTCGTTATCTATAACTCTATCCGGGAAACAAAAACAACTCATTTTGTGGTTTGATCACAACAGAGACCTGTCAAGTTTGCTAATCCCTCTGGTAAAGCATGAATCCTAATATAACCGAGAGCAAAAGCACGAAAATCGCTACCAGAATCGGGACACTGGATGCATTACTGGCGTTGCCCGTTCTCTTGCTACCGTCTTCCCGGCTTGTCCTTTCAACGTTCCCTTCCACGCGAAAGCTGGAAGCAGAAGACGCAGGAGATAGCACGTCCCACATAGATTCCGCGACCAATAAAGACGTTTCGGTTTCCACTTCTGAGATCTTTGATACGTCAAGAGAATAATGTTCCATGGACATAAACTCAATACAATGTTCTTTTACCACCTATTCAGAAAAATCATCAAACAGGGAAAAAAATGTGTTAATCATTTGGAAGGAGAGTTTACAAAGCGTAATGAATTTGAGACATTGTGGATTGCTCATCTACCTCCAGTGATTCAAATGGCTGTAGATAATCACAGATGTATGTACCCGCCAACCACGGGACAAGAACTCTCCTGGGAAGACGAAGATGGCATGCCTTTCTGTTTACAAACATCGAGACGTTAAGCTTTTTGTGTTAATCAGTGAACATACAGCAAACATAACCAAACAATCAAGGAACGGTTATGTTTAGAAGTTGACTCACGTAGATGAGTTTAATATGAATTTGGAAATGGGAATTTTCGACATCTCAGCCTCTTCATTGTCTGCAACATCAGTTGGATTGAGATCCTGCTCAGCCTCGTCACAGATAATGTCCAGTCTACTTTGCAGACTCCTAGTAATGTCAGCCTGAAAAGAAATAATACAGCCATCAACACTTTTGTAAAACTTCAATAGGTCCAATATAACTGGTACGAAGTCATATTTTATGTAAACAAGAACATTAAAAGCCGGGAAGAGACATAGTTGCAGTACCTTTATATCAGCAACAGCTTGTGAAACTGGTTCTTTCACGTTCAGGTAGGCATAAGAGAATATAGAACCACCAAAGAGTAGAATTCCAGTAACATTCTTTGCAGTTAATGCTTCTCAACATTACACCATGATATTAGAATAGATTCTCTAAAACATATCCAATAGCAAACAAAATTTGTGTGCCTAAATTAGAGTAAGAAAAACTTACCCTCGGCACGACTATCTTTCATAAACGGGAATAGCAATTCAATCTCATGCTCGCCATCCGTGTTGCAAGGCTCATCGTTATGCACCTTCACTCCAACAAAAGTCAAGAAGAAATTACAAACAGGGGAAGATTATTTCCAGCCAAGATATTAATATTATTCCTTTTGTAGTCTACAAAATTTAACGGACATGGAAATGATCGATGTACACAAAGAAACTATATTTCTGACAGACTATAGCAATGATTGATGCATGAGAGAAGCTACATTTCAGACAGACTCCACCACAAGGATAGTTTAACTGCATAGAGTTTTTCCCGTACCGTCAATATGTTATAGTTTTGTTTAAATCACTACACACCTCAAGCTTTGAGAGCTCCAAAATGTTCCAAGAACTCTACATCCAATACTATTCAACAATCAACACAGAAACATAAAAAATATAGGGTTTGATTTCTCCTCACCAAATCCCCATCAATCATTGCATTTGCACTCTTCAGCTCTTTTGCATGAACTGCAAGTTCTTGACGGAGAATCTCAGTAAATGTTTGGGAAGTTGACGCACCCCCACAGTATACCGGTAATCTAACCGCAGAAAAGTGAGAAACAAAATCAACAAAAAGAGGTACAAAAAAGGGTGGTTCCAGTATTTATATATGTATAGTCATAGATACTACATTCAGAGAAATAATAGGAATGGGTCTGAGTGCTTATTAAATGTCAAAAGTAAACACATTGGCAACTTGGAGGGACAAATTAACTTTCAACATAATTAAAAAAAAAAAAATCCTTGTGTACTAAATTTTATATATGAACATTACATTCACCAACAAAGAAGAGATAGAATGTAGAACTCCAAAAACCAAATCTAGATGCAATGACATACCTGAAATTAAAGCTGTAGCTGCACTTAAACCTCTGTAGAGAACTCAATACCCTTCCCAGCTTAAAGTCACAAGGTCGAAGGCTACTTGATGTAATACTCGAGTTTAACAAACAAGTACGACAATTCCATCTACAAACATTTCACATTCTAAGCTTAAGTACCTGATAGTTCACATAATTTTAGGAACTGAACCTTAAAGGCGGTGTACCTCCTTGGACTGTAACATATGTGAATAATAAGAGCTTCATCCAGGTCAGGATCCAAATACCGTATTGCATCTGAAACTCCCTTAATAGCCTGATAAAGGTCCCATAATTTAGATCCATCAACATGCATTAGAGTTGCAATAGCATCCAAAAAATTCCTAATTAATCCATGTATAATCAAGCATGTCCATTGACATTAAAGCAGGAAAATTAGACTCACACAAACTTACCTGGCAAAGGATCATAGTTGAATTCTTATAAGCACTTTCACTAGCCCATACATAGATACCAACCACCTTCACCCCACCCAAAAGCATTCTCGATACCTGAAGAAGAAACATCCATTACAATGCCGATCATCATGAACCATACACATTCATCTAATATTCACACACACAAAAAAAAAAAAATAGTGCTACAGTATAGTCACAAAATGCATAAACAATAGTATCAAACCTGTCTGGCATGTTCTGCTACCCACTCGGAATCAATTGATAAAGAAGTTGACTCTGATGACTGAGATTTTGACTTGGATGGCTTCCTTTTATCATCTCTGGTCTCCAAAACCGAGCATGCTGGTTTTCCATCATCATTGCTCGGTGTTGGGATCAAATCAAACACAAATCCTCGATCCAGAGCAGAGCTAAGCTTGCCTATCACAAGACCCACCTATGATCGAGTCATTAAACGAAAATAACATCTCAAAATCGTACTTGGGCAGCAACAATATCAAGGCAGAGACATATGCATTTTTGAGATAACATGGATTAGTGACTACCTCAGCAGGAATAGCTGACTGAGAGAGACGATCTTCAGCAGAAGTGAGCCTAGTATCTTCTCCAACTACTGCTTTCACCATTGTTAAGGAGTGAAGAAATATCTGCAACAAGCAAATATTCAGATATTGAAAAATCTGAGCGCATAATAATATATTTTTCGAAATCCCAGAATCAACGAAACCCAAAGAAGGAAAATTTCAATCGCAATCCATAAACCCATCAAAATTTTTTCAACGAAACCGAAATCTGTAAAACCCAGAAACGGAATTGAATCCCTAACGCTGATAAACCCGATGAAATAAGGAAAGAAAAGTAAAAAAAAAAAAACTATGCGAAGAAAAAGAAGATTACATCATTCGAAAGGATTTCGTAAAGTGGTTGCTATGATCTTACCTCCTCCCTCTTTCGATTTCAGTAATTGTTCGGGAGATTTGATATAAGATTAAGACGGAAGATCCGTTTTGTTGAAACCGTTGACTGTTTGTCTCACTACTCGTCAGTCATCAGTCATCACTACATGTCTTTACTTTAAAATCTGGATATTTATTGGGCCTAGGCCCAATTATAATACACTATAAATGAAAAAGAAGACAGGTTTTGTTTTGTTTGTCAAACATCGTGCCGTTTTGTTTTTTTTTTAAATGGCCGTTAATCAATTACCTTTTGACCGCCACGATGACGATGAGTGTTCTCTCAAGCTTCCATCAATCATGGAAGAGTTTGATTCGCGCGAGTCAGCATTGCAAAACAGTGCGGCAGATCAAGGCCACACATGCTCTATTCATCATCCATGGCGTCCATCGCAACACTTACGCGATTAGCAAACTTCTCATGGCTTTTCTCCCTCTTCCCAATTTGGACAATCATTTTCGCTATGCTTCCCTTATATTTGATTCGATTGAATTTCGTAATTCATTCGTTTACGATACTATGATAAGAATTTTCTCCCGAAGTTCTCGGCCTCACTTCGGTGTACGATATTTCCGACTTATGCTGACGGAAGACGACGAGGGTGTAGCTCCCAGTTATCTCACGTTTCATTTCTTGTTGGTTGCTTGTTTGAATGCTTCTCTATTCTCTGTGGGTAAGCAAATCCATTGTTGGGTGATCAAAAATGGTGTTTTGTCATCGGATGGTCATGTGCAAACTGGAATCGTACGGCTTTATGCTGAAGGTAAAGTGTTGCCAGATGCTCGCAAAGTGTTCGATGAAATTCCTCACCCGGATGTTGTGAAGTGGGATGTTCTAATGAATGGGTATGTTAGATGCGGTTTAGGGTCTGACGGTTTAAATGTATTCAGGGAGATGTTGGTTCGAGGAACAGAGCCTGATAAATTCTCAGTTACCACGGCATTAACGGCTTGTGCACAAGCTGGGGCTCTTTCTCAGGGGAAGTGGATTCATGAGATTTTGAAGAAGAAGAAGTGGATTGAATCTGATGTGTTTGTAGGAACCGCACTAGTTGACATGTATGCCAAGTGTGGTTGCATAGAGACGGCTTTGGAAGTCTTCGAAAAGTTGACTAGGAGAAATGTCTTCTCATGGGCAGCCTTAATTGGAGGATATGCGGCTTATGGTTATGCTAAGAAAGCTATTACGTGTTTGGACCAGATGGAGCGAGAAGATGCTATTAAACCTGACAGTGTAGTTCTTCTTGGGGTCTTAGCTGCTTGTGCTCATGGAGGATTTCTTCAAGAAGGCAGAGCAATGTTAATTAATATGGAAGCTCGATATGGAATTATTCCAAAGCATGAGCACTACAGCTGTATAGTAGATTTGATGTGCAGAGCTGGAAGATTAGATGACGCAGTTGAACTTATAGAAGAAATGCCCATGAAACCGCTTGCATCTGTATGGGGTGCTTTACTGAATGGTTGTCGAACGCACAAGAATGTTGAACTCGGAGAACTAGCTGTTCAAAATCTGCTTGAATTGGAGAAGGGAAATGCTGATGAAGAGGAAGCAGCTCTTGTTCAACTATCTAATATTTACTTGGTTGTTCAAAGAAATGCCGAGGCGTCTAAAATTCGTCAGATGATAGGTCAGAGGGGAATAAGAAAGGCACCAGGATGCAGTGTGTTAGAGGTGGATGGAAATGTTACCAAGTTTGTTTCGGGAGATGTATCACACCCGAATCTGCTGCAAATTCACACAATGATTCATCTCCTATCTGTTGATGCCATGCAGATTCTGTAGCAGTCACTCATGAAGCTGCAAATCTTATCAGATGACACTCTTGAGTTCTCTTGTTTCTACAGATCGTCTGTTGAGCACTTCGAAACCGCAATACACACTGAGGGCTTTCCAAAAGCTATGTTGGAATGGAGACAAGGAGTACATTTGAAGGACCGAGAGAAGCCTCTGAACATGATGCAATATCTATATGCTATCAAAGGGAAAAATTTGACCCCGCCCAAAACAGGAACTGGAAATCTAAGCAAGGCCTGAAGAAAATGATGAACCTCGCACAAGGCCCCCTGAGAGAGGCGTTGTAAAGAAGTGCCTGATTCAGACTATATGGTGCCTGGAGAGTGGAGAGAAGTGCTACAGTTTAAAATTTCATGGCGTCACACCTATTAGCATCTAGAGAGTAGAGAGAATTGAGACTCTTGACAGTGAAAATCTGAAGAAATAATGTAAGAAATAAAAGCTCAGAGGATAATTTCCATTGTCTTATTTCTATATACTAGGTAATCAAATCTGTTACTGCAGGTAACCGGTGATTGATAAGGGCGTGTGTGTTGTTGTCTCTCAGGAACAATGGTTTGGCCAGGTACCCTCTTGTCTTTCTTAGCAGTTGCTGCCTTGAGTGATGTTGTGTTCCTTAGAAACGTTTTTTTACTTGTAAAAAGCTTGATGTTTAACAAATTTAGAATCTTGTTGAACAATTCACTCAATATGATATGGTGTCATTAGTATCTCACTAAGAATAAAAGAAGCTTATTGGCAAGAACTTGATGGGAAGCCTTAAGAAAATCCCAACACAATATCTTCTTGAATGTTCGGCATAGTATTGGGTGTTATGGTTGGTTAGGTAGAGTGTCACATACAGCCTGATGCTTGATTCGTTAAGCATCAAGTTGGTGTACTCACGTAAAAAGGTTTTGTTGATGTACAGCATGTTACCGAAATACACAATAACAGAAACCAAAAGTTTGTGGTCTTGGACAACAAACTCTCTGTAATTTTGAACCATTCTTCATGAAGTGCTTCCAGCATCACCTGTAAAAAATTCACAGAATTTCACAAACAACAATCTCTTCAGTTATGTTTGATTCAGGGCAACCATAGTTCAATTCTAACTGAAAAAAGAAAACCAGCTAACTCAAAATAAAAAACCATCTGTCACACATTTCCATGAATGAACTAGAATCCACAAAAACAGGTACTGTTAAGTTGACCTCAGCATCTATTTTATGCCCTTCATGGTTCATGGTTTTGGTAAGTTGGAAAATATAGACCAGTGAAAAGAAAACTAACCTTTTGAAGACGAAGGGATCAAGACGACGTGCATCTTTGTGTTGTTGGGAGGGAGATGCAGCCGAAGGGGATATAATTTGCCGTTTAAAGGGTTTTTGGAACAGATTGATATATCACTCAGACCTGTCTCTTCTTCAAGCTTCTGTTTCAGCTCTGCTAGTCCCATTCCCTTGAAACAGAAAAGCTCTTCTTTTGCTCTCTCGTCCACGTTCCCATCGTTGTCCCCAACCCTGTAATATATTAGTCTCCCATCTGCCTTGACTGGTGAGCAGACCCTGTCATCAGACTGTGATCATAAAATGTAAAAAAACCAAAGGTCACACAGATCAGTGAATGCAATCATGCCCAGAAGTATCCCTTATTTATGTAATGATGAACATAGTAGTGTATAACTGATCAGACCTCTGTTTTAGAAAATCTTGGGGACTTGAGAGAGAATCCTTTGGGTGAATTGGGCTCATCATGATCATCTTTTGTTACCCTCAGAAGCTCTGGTGGTGGCGGAGGAGGCGGGAGGGGCGTAAAAGCTGGTGGTGCAGCCACTGGTGGTGCTTTCTTCTTTCTGATTTCCAAAATATCAATATCCCATAAAACCCAGTCCTGTGTGGTTGTCCTATGAGGAATATCATGTGTTATTGAGTTCCTCCACGGCGGTAAACCCCCATTAGCTCGGAGATACTGTCCGTACCTATTCAATCTTTGAATTTCTCACACCATTCATTTTGATTTTAAGAAGACTATACAGAGAAGAGATGGTCTCTGAAGAATATAACACATCAAAAGAAGAGGCGTACCTCGTCTTGAGCCTAACCTGGACACCTTCTCTAACGGGTTCCCATTCAGTTGAAGAGTCTAGCCGCCGTGGCAGCGTCTGCGTTACCCTCTTTCCGGTCATGCCAAGGAACATTGGGATGTTTGAAGCGGTTAGGTACTTTCCAAAGCAGCTCTTGAGACGGATCACATTTGCCTCTTCCAGGATCTCTACTGTCCATCTCGCGTTCATAGACCGCCCGTCCCTATCCTGGTTCACGGAATCTTCGTCATCCCCTGCTACAAGGTACTTGTCGTGGTAGCTACGCAAACGCACGGTTTCAGCCTTCTTGAAAATCTCCATAATTGTTCTCTACAGAAAAAGATAGAGATCATTAAAAAAAAAAAGATATAAAGCCATGTACAAACGGTAAAATCTGAATGCTTATAATTTTTGTTTTCAGCAAATTTCATTAAAACATTTGCGTTTGAATTCGAAAATGGTATCAATGTGAGCTTTGCTTACCTGAAAACGAGGATCTAGAGATGGCCGGGGCTGAGAATTTCCTTAGATTTTACCTTTAAAAATGATTGGATTGAAGATCATTCATGCGAAATATGTTCAGGTACTTTGGAACCCTTTTTTAGTTTCTTTGATTTGGATTAGAGAAAAAAGAGGTTTCTTTGTTTTCTTATTTGTGGTAATATGTATTAGAGATTATTATTAAGGGCATATTAGGGAACTATACGTGTATATATAGCTACAGTACTTGTGTTTGTTGAAGGCATACGTATGTAGATGCACACAAGAAAACATCCTCGTGCGTCGTTAATGAGACGTTCAACCGAAGACCCTCCCACTCAATCAGAGTGTTTCCAAGACTTGGGCCAAACCGAGTATAAGTCTTCCCTCTTCTTCTTGAATCATGATCAAAACTACACTTCTTCTCCTTCTTCGTCGTCTACATCACAGGGAGCAAAACCAGCAATTTGTTCGAACAAGAAAGCTGATGTTTTAGGGTTACGCGAAACCAAAGCATCACGACAGCATTCAAGCTCTTTCTAGGTATTACTTCTGTATTAATCCTTTACGGTTTGAGAAGCAAGTTACATTACTTGATTGTTTGTCTTAATACTGCCTAGAAATTTTGCACCATTAAGTTTAGGATAAGCGTCTTATGCTTGGATTTGGTTACTCTACCCTCTTGATTACCTCAGATTTGCTCGATTTCTCATTGGTTGAAGAACACTATATCATAGTGCTTACATTGGAAGAGAAGAGCTTTCATCATTTTCAGAACCTTTGCTAAGAGAATACCTATAGTTGGTACTTATATGAGAGTAACCTAATAATAGATAATTAAGATGGCCATGGCTGAAGAGGATGAGAAAGCTTTTTCAAGAATCAGCCAGCCATTTGATTTCATGTTTGTTTCCATATCACATTATTTTCACTTATCCATAATTATTAGCAACAGCGAATGGTTCAATGGCGCATTTCACACCGTATTCTGAAATGCTGAAAAGTTCAAGAACACTATAACTGAAAGCATCTAAACATATGATTGCTTACTATATATTAGATGAATAAAAGGATGTAAAGCCAGAACATTAACCATAATAACTCTGTATATTATGTTACCATATTTCTCCTTGTTTTCTTCTTGTTGGGCTCTCTGAATCTTCTTCTTCATCTCCAGCGCTTTAATCAGATCGTTGAGAGATCCATCAGCATCTATTTCACGATTCTTCTTCATCAAGTTCTCAGCGACATCAGCTGGTGTGATATTTGTTTCCTTCAATAAAGACTCGATTTTTTGGAACAGAGGATGAGAATCAAGATCCAGATAGTTCTTGGCGAGAAGCTTGAACGCTTCGGAAGTACAGTAGGACAACTCAATATGCATATCCATTCTTCCTCTCCTGATTAAAGCCGGGTCAAGTTTCGCCAAGTGGTTCGTAGTGAAGACAATAATCCTCTCTTGTCCACAAGCAGACCAGATCCCATCTATAAAGTTTAAAAGCCCAGAAAGTGTTACAAAACTCTTGTCTTCTTCTTTGCCTTGTTCTCCATCGTTTCTCCAACTCATCAAGTATCTCTCCTTCTTCTTTCTTTTACCCGTGAGATCCGAAGAGCAATCTATGTCTTCAATCACGATAATCGACTTACTAGAAGTAGCAGTGAGTAGTTTCCTCAACTCCGAGTTGTTCTGTATAGCTGTGAGTTCATCATAGATACTATAGTTTAAAAGATTCGCCATTGCAGCGATCATTGTCGATTTGCCGGTCCCAGGTGGTCCTTAGAGCAAGTAACCCCTCTTCCAAGCTTTCCCAATCTTCTTGTAATACTCTTTCCCATTGCTAAATGCAACAAGATCATTCAAGATCTCTTCTTTCTTCTTTGGATCCATAGCTAATGTATCAAAACTCGCGGGATGCTCAAATTCAATATATCTCCAAAAACTCGTCTTGCTAGAACTCCAATGAGAACTCGGATTGTTTGTGAACAGCTTCATCTTTTTGGTCTTGGCTTCAATCAATTTCCCTTCTTCAACGACGTATTTTATGTATGAATCGGTTACAACATCTCTTGAGCGTCTATGGAAAGTGAGCTTGTATGTTCTATATCCTATAGAATCGGTTACAATCTCCCACCAGACACTAACTCCTTCGTACTCATCTCGGATTTTAGTCTCGTCTCGTTTCAAGACCAAACCTTTACTCTCTTTAACCTGGCTTGCTCTGAGATGCTTGGCTTTGTCGGTTGCTTTTGCACCAAGGTAAGTCTCAATGGCTGCGAAAGCGTGATTGAATTGATAATCTTCGTATTCAGAGAAGTTGATTTCGACATAAGGGGAGAAGAAATTGATGAATCTGTCAAAAAAGGAAAGTTGTTGGATTGTGGAGAGAAGAAACTCTTTAATGGCGATCTTGAGGTGGTTAGGGAAGATTTGTTAGTTGCCCACAAGAAGAATAATCATCATTGATAATCATCATTTTTCTCTATCAAAATCTTTTTCTTTTCGTAATTAGGAGTTGGTTGTGTTTGGGTATGAGTATATATATAGTTTGCATTACGTGAAAGGTCTATTATATGTTTCCATTTTGGAACATCTTGGGCCACAAGATTTTTTTTCTTTTTTTTTTGGGCCCCAAGTTTACTATTACTATTTAAAACTTTTTCAAAAAAAAAAAAAAGTTTACTATCCCTTACTACTATTTTCCATATTATTGTTTTTGTTTTCCCTGCCAAATGTTATTTAAGGCATAATTCAAATAAGCTTGATTTGTTTCAATTAATTAACAGTTTTCATAATTCGACTCACCTTTTTCAGAAGATATTTTTGCTGGTGTTTAAATTTATTTTCTTTCTTGGTAATAATATAATTATTGTCTAATAAGCTTTATTTGGTTCAATTAATCAAGAGGTGCCAATGCCAAAAAAAAAAATATATATCAAGGGTTGCTATAATTCGACTAATATATACCTTTTTATAGGATTTTCTTGATGGTGTTTTAATTTGTTTTCTTTATTGGTAATAATATTACTTTGTCTAATAAGCTTCATTTTCTTTCTTGGTAATTATAGATTTCCTACAAATTCAATGCTCTTCTTCGCCATTTTCTTCAATCTTTCTCTTTTTCTTCTCTTCCTCTGCTTTCTTTTCCTTCTTTCTCTTCTTCTGTTCCTCTTCTTCCTTCTTCTGCTTCGCCTCTTCCTCAACCCTCCTCTTTGCTTCCTCCTTCTCCTCTTTCAAAGCTTCGATCAAACGCTTCAAACAAGTCTCTGCTTCTTCCTCTTCTGACTTCGGCAACAGATTCTCCCCAACATCCGCCGGTGTCATCTTGATTTCTTCAACCTCAAGCAACCTCTTTATCTCGTCAAAGAGCTCACTCTCCTCCACATCCAAATAGTTCTTCGCCAATACCTTGAATGCTTCGAAACCGCAATACGACATCTCTATATGCTTATCCATTCTTCCTTTTCGAATCAAAGCCGGATCTAGCTTGTCCACAAAGTTTGTAGTGAACACAATGATCCTCTCACCACCACAAGCCGACCATAACCCATCTATGAAATTCAGTAACCCTGATAAAGTAACTTTGTTCTCGTTATTCTCACCTTCATTTTTCATCATCTTCTTCTCAATCGTTTTCTTCTCATCTCCATCTTCATCTTCCTCTTCCTTTTTCTTTCTCTGTCCCGTGAGATTAAGCGAACAATCGATATCTTCAATCACGATAATCGATTTTGCTGAAGTCTCAATTAATAACCTCCTCAGCTGTGTGTTATCCTTCACCGTTGTCAACTCAAGATCATAAACATCATACTCCAAGAAATTCGCCATCGCAGCAATCATGGTCGATTTCCCGGTCCCAGGTGGTCCAAACAAAAGATACCCTCGCTTCCATGCCTTCCCGATCTTCTTGTAATAATCTTTGCTCTTACTAAACTTAACCAGATCGCTCTTGATCTCTTCCTTCTTCTTTTCCTCCATAGCTAGAGTATCAAACGTTGCGGGATGCTCAAACGTTACATGACTCCACTTTGTCTGATTTCCATGGCTCTGTCCTGGAGTATTCGAATAAAGCTTCCTCTCTCTGTTCTTAAGCTCTATTGTCTTCCCTTCCCTCATAACATGCTCAAGATACCTCTCTAGGATTACTTCTCGGTCACGTCTATGGAACCTCAACATGTAATATCTCTTCTCATCGGCTGCAGGATAAAACGAGAACGATTGCCTTATACTCCCTTCTTTCTTTGACTGCCACCAAACCGTAACGTCCTCGAAATCGTCTGTGATCTCTTCCTTATCATCCATACTAAGAACAAGAGACTTGCTTCCTTTGATTATGTTGGCTTTGAGTTTCTTGGCTCGAGCAGATGAGTCTTTGCTGAGATAGCTTTGGATCCCCAAGTAGGCCTCACTTCGCTTGAAATGCTCTCCGCTGTTTTCGTGGAATGTTATTTGGATGTAAGGATAGAGGCGACCGAAGAGTCTTTGGAAGAATGGTTCCAAGTGGTCTCCGACATGTGGGAACCATTGTTTGAAGATTGTGTAAATAAACATCAGGGTCGCTAGAGCAGAGCCTGTGTTAGTCCATAGTTGACC
This sequence comes from Kernera saxatilis, assembly GCA_900406395.1. Classification (NCBI taxonomy): domain Eukaryota; kingdom Viridiplantae; phylum Streptophyta; class Magnoliopsida; order Brassicales; family Brassicaceae; genus Kernera; species Kernera saxatilis. The sequence continues at coordinate 39,871 of OVAY01000182.1, read as the reverse complement.
CATCGTCGCCATTTTTTTCTCTTTAAGCTCTGTTTTAGGGTTTTGGAATAGGTTAATTTAGGTTTCCTGAGTTAGAAGAAAGGTTTCTGAGATGAGTTTAAGCTGAGATTTTGATCGGAAAGGAAGGATAAAAGTTGGGGAAGAAGATGGTGGTTCTAAAATTCTGGTACAAAAGAACTTATGATATGCCTTTATAATATCAAGATATTAGTAAATTTACTCGAGAAGTCTCTATCAATAAACTTGCTGGAGAAGTCTCCAATATTATATAATTAATTTTGTATGTCTACGTATGCACATGTGAGATCACTTGGAAACTACCTAATGGAAAAGATCATAACAAAACAAAAATTGAAAAGACAAGGAACTTGCTCGGATTCCACCATCAATTCTTTATATCTTAAAAATTTCCATAAAAAATAGACACCACAACTGTTTTACCCCCAAGTTTTACTAGAATCTGAAGTGTATTGCACTGTGTTATTTGATAATAACATGTAGTGGTGGACTAAAAGCATTTTCTTTCTTTTTTTTTAATAAAATGGACTAAAAGCATATATATATTTTTTTTTTTTGATAATTAAAAAAGCATATATATTGATATCCAACTTTCTTAAAGAGCAAAGATTCAAATTGGATAGTATGATATTATATATTTTATAAGTATATCGCCGACACGAAATCGAAATCGCATTCGACAGCACCTAGTCCCTTTCTAACTGTTTGACCAAAAGTCTTAAGTACGTCTAGATAGATGACAATTGAATCTTCATTTTCAGAAAATGTTATAAAAAATATTATTAATGTGGAATCGCTATTAAAAAGTAAAATCAAAGAAAAAATCATTGTGAACTTTGATAAGAAAAAACAAACAACAAAACCTTGGAGTATAAGTTTAAGCTTTTAAAAGTTAAAAAACGAATTATATCACCTATCTAAGTTTATATGTTTTTTGAAAGAAATCTTGAAGATTATTAATTTTGGTACATGAAAAACGACTTTTTCCAATAAAAACTTACGAATCAACAAAATGACAGAGAAGAGTAAACTAATAAAACAAATTTGCTGCTTTCTCGTGGTCCGTGTCATCGTGTGTATGAGTTTCGACGAAGACGTGTTTTTTTAACGTAGGACGACAATTATTAACTTATTAATATAAGTTCAAGTTCCAATTATACAGTCACGTACGGATAGGTCCACTGTATCAAGAAATAGAACGTCTGTGATTGGACGTTTCCTCTTAGATCCAATTTCAGACTCATTATTGAAAAAAATATAAAACCAAACTCGTCATGGGCTGGGCCTTAAAAATATTCGGTTTATCCTCATGGGAATGAGATTAGGGTTCTATGTTCTACTTAAAAGTTCTTTAATTACCTTGCTTAAATCTTTTGTGTCAACTCTTGAATAAGCTCAAAATTAATTCGTAGGAAACACAAATCAAGTTTATGCAACAAACATATGGCAACAAAGAACCCAAAATAGAGACAGACGTTAACATATGTAAATCAGAGAATTTCACCTGAGAAATTACTTTCTTCACAAGTCTGAAAACCACAAAAAATAAAATAAAGTTTTTTTTGCAATCTCTATATATGTTCTCTATAGTGTAAGATGTGAACTAAAGCATAATAAAATACTAATATCAAAGTAGCTATTTAATGCCATAAGTTCGATCTTACACTAAAACAATCTGCAAAATATAAATAATTAAAAACAATAAAAATATAATTAATTTTGCATTGAAAGTTGAAAACATCATATAATTTGAAACAAAAAAAAATTCTCTAAAACATCATTTATTTTAAAACAGAGGGAGTATAAAACACTAGCATCAGAGCACCTAATAAAACTAGACTAGAATCTCATTAATTGGTTAAATACTTAAATTTGGTTAATCTCCTTATGTTGTCCATCCGCCTTTGCCTTTTGGCTCCACTTCATCTTCTCCAAAATTCTGATCAAAGCCTGGAGCGATCCATCAACTTCGGACTCACGATCTTTCACCATCAAATTCTCCGCAACATCAGCCGGTGTTATCTTCGTTTCTTCCAACAAAGACTCGATCTTTCCAAACAAGAGATGCGAATCAAGATTCAGATAGTTCTTGGCAAGAATCTTGAATGCATCGAATGTGCAATAAGATAGTTCTATATGGATATCCATCCGACCTCTTCTGATCAAAGCTTGGTCAAGTTTCCCCAAGTGGTTCGTTGTAAACACAAGGATTCTCTCTTGCCCGCAAGCCGACCAAATCCCATCTATAAAGTTCAATAACCCTGAGAGTGTAACCGCGTTCTTCTTCTCTCTCTTGCTTTCTGAGTTGCTCTCGTCTCTAGCTTTCCTCTCTCCCGTGAGGTCCAAGGAACAGTCTATATCCTCAATCACAATGATCGACTTACTAGTTGTCGCTATCAACAGCTTCTTCAACTCCCAATTGTTATCTATCGAAGTTAGCTCAAGATCATAAATACTATAATTCATTAGATTCGCCATAGCCGCGATCATCGTGGACTTACCTGTCCCGGGAGGTCCGTACAACAAGTAACCCCTCTTCCAAGCTTTCCCAATCTTGTTATAATACTCTTTGCCGTCTTTAAACGCCAAAAGATCGCTCATAATCTCATCTTTCTTCTCAAGATCCATCGCCATTGTCTCAAACGTTGCGGGATGCTCGAAATCAATGCTACTCCATAGATTTTTCATCTGAATCTTCCAATTCCAACTTGGATTATTCATAAAAAGCTTAACCTTTTTCTTCCTCGCCTCGATCGATTTCCCTTCTTCCACAACGTAGCTCAAGTAGGAACCAGTCACAACATCCCAGTTGCTTCTATGGAAAGTAAGCCTACACAATTTCTTCCCGTTAGCGCATTTTAGCAACTCCCATCACATTTTCGCACCTTCATACTCCTCCTCGATTTTTTCATCGTCGCATTTGAAATCCAAAGACTTGTTCTCCTTCACCTGGCTCCCCTTGAGGTTCTTCACTTCAGAGTTAACTTTTGCACCAAGGTAGGTCTTGATGGCTGCGTAGGCGTAGTTGTATTTATACTCCTCGATCTCTCTGAACCTGATCTGAGTGTAAGGCGAGAACAAGCCAAGGATCTTGTCCGAACATTTCTTGAAAAAGGGTAACTGTTGGATTGCATTCAAGAGCATCTGCTCGATCGTGATCTTGAGATGTCGAGGGAAGTATCTCTTGAGAGTTTCCCAGATGAAGAACAAACCTGCGATGTTTGATCCAATTGTTGTAAAGTTATCTCCAAACATTGGCTTAACGATCGATCCCATCAAGATTTCGATTAGGATTTTTTTTTTTTTTTTTNATTAGGGTTTTTTTTTTTTTTTTTTTTTTTTATGAAGAAGCTTCTGATCTTCTCTCGATTTGGATTTGCTCGCAATCTCTGTTTGTGTTGTGTTTCTCTCTCTCCCTTCCTTATGTATTGTCTTCAAAGTGATGAGCTGGAATTTTCTTATTGCTCTCTAATTCATGGTTCTATAGTTATTTTGTGCTTTTTATAATTGTGTGAGTCTTTCTATTAACTTCTTAAAAGGAAATTTTCATTTTTCCATACGAGTATTTTTTTCTAAAGTTTTCTCTTCATGTAATATTCATGTTCTTCAATTCAAAAAAAAAAAAAAAATATTCATGTTCTTCGGTACGAATTTGACTGAAATAATTCAAAATTTTTTGTTTATTTTCTTTGTAATCATAGAGATGCTATGCGCTTGAAGTTACGTCATACGGTATGGGGACCAAACTGATAATGACCAATCTCTGGCTAAAGCTATTAAGTGGCATTGTAAATTGTACCGGGAATTCCAATAATACAATATATCAGCTTTCTTTTTTCTTCTAGACCAAGTTATATCACACAAATACTAAAAAAAAAAAAAAATTACCCAAATTTGTAAGGTTTTCTTTCTTATTTGCGCTAAATATCTAAATAAGATTCAAAGTCTTTTTTCGAAACTGGAGTTGGAGATTGCCAAAAGCCAACTAGATAAAATTGCAAACATGTCAAAAAAAAAATGATAATTGCAAACATGTCAAAAAAAAAAAAAAAAA